>MU718073.1:9019-52026 GCA_026770625.1 Nicotiana glauca
CTGGTTCCAGGCACTCAGCCCATTTTTTATTTCGCCGTATGGTATGGCCCTGACGGAGTTGAAAGAGTTAAATACTTTGGGATGTTTTCATTCCCAAAGTATGTGAAATAATTTAAGGGGTAAATACTTTGGGATGTTTTCATCAAACCAAAAAATTACCACGACCCAAAAATCCCTCCGAAGGAGTCGTGATTGCACTGAGTCTCTAAACTATGTAAGCCTAACATTAACAGAGATAATATGTATCTTTGCAAACTGTAATCTGAATAACTCTTAACAATTTATAATTCCCAAAATCGATGGTACAAGTCGCAACCCTATCTAAGATTAATTTCACAAAATAATATACCACTGCCCCGAAACAAAGGAGCAAATGGAAGTAAATACAAATGAAGGTGATTCCGAGACCTGCAAATGATGTAGCAGGTTTACCTTGAGTCTCCACCGCGATGACCCACACAACAACTATCAATCCACCTGGATATGTACAAAAAAATGTATATAAGTATAGTATCAGCACAACCGACCCCATGTGCTGGTAAGTGCCTAGCCTAACCTCAGCAAAGTAGTGACGAGGCTACAAAATAAACCTATGCAACATAGCGTACAAAATAATAGGAAGCAGATAATAATGGGGGAAACAATGATCAATCAGTGATATAAATAGCAGGCAACGAGAACATCATAAATGTTTCTCAACAAATAATAAATACAAGTGCAACCAATTAATCAAGTTCTTCAAATATAAATCTTTCGCCTATGAATCCTTCAAGTAATAATCTTTAAGATAATGTGCTTTTCAATAAATATATCTCTAATATACTTCCTGTCGAGTAAAGGTCACCTTGTGATGCCTCATTTCAAAATCATAAGTAATATAGATCTCAGCCCACTTTCACATTTTTACGGCACCTCGTGCCCATATTTATATCACAATCTCACGGACAACTCACGAGCCATTTCAATAACACCATAATAATTTCCCCGGAACCTTGTGCCCACATATTTTTGTCTCACATTGCACAACAATATTCTCATATTACTCAGTTCATTGGTTCCAGTTTAAGGCATACTGGTGAATCAGTTATGGCTTACGGAGATTAAGACCGAGGATGTGTCGAGTAAAGGAAAATTTTGACAAAGGTTATGTCATGCTTCATAGGTGTATGAGAATCAGGGAATGTCTTGAGTTGTTGTTGGCAATGGATGCTCGGTGCATAGAGCAGGAAGGGGCTTCATTATTCTAGGATGATATTATATTCTACAGCGTCAGAGTACTAATGAGGCACGAGTTGTTCTGTTCGTTTGATCAGGCTAATTGCAGTTTGAATAGAGTGAATGACTCTCGAGAATGGTTCTAATGCGTTCAAGATTCTACATATAATAATTGGGTATTTTATGGTTGTATATATGATTAGAAACTGAGTTCTCATTGGAAGATGTCAAGACTTGTGGTATTTTCTATATAAATTATGGGATTCTATGTATCAGTATCAAGAAGGCAAAGGTAATGGATTTAGATTCACAGGAAGTCTCTTCAGAGTAAAGTATTTTGATCGTGGTGCTCTTGAGAATATCTGAGAAAGTGTTCAGCGGCTTATGAGCCTTAGGTCAGTATGGTAAGTATGTGATTAGTTCCTTGGGTGTTTTCGAGGTAATGAGTTTCTACAGGTATTTCGCGGCAGTGCTCTTAGGTTTTGATGGCTTGCGTAGCTTGGTCGAGTTAGGAGGACTCAGTCCTGACAGGCTTGTTTGCCAAAGGGAAGTGGCTTCATGAACGGTTGATCTGAGAAATGGTTATGGCTCACCGAGTGGTTTATTTGTCACTGGCAGGATGTGAAGGTGTTGGAATAAGACTTTAGTTGATACGAGGTTTCCTACCGGTATTCGCTTGTTGTGTGCAGCTGCTGTGATTAGAAGTAATCGCTACAAGTGTTTGAGGTATGTGGTATATCATGTAATTGCACCCGAGGTTGCAGGTATGGGTTAATACAGCTTGTTTGGGCTTATTCAGAGTATATATGTGAGATTCGGATCTTGTGAATAATTTCAGAAGTAGAAATGTGGTTTTAAAGTTTATGGGCTATGTTGGATTGTGAAAATTTCAGTTACATTGTGTTATGGACCTATATAAGATAGGGTGACATGGGATCAACCCCGGGTATATGCATGGTAAGGCTATTCAGCGATTGCTTGACTTTTGTAACAACTCTGGGCACGTTCGAGGACGAATGTATGTTTAAGTGGGAGAGGATATAACGAACCGACTGGTCGTTTTGAGCTTTTGCACTTTGATCGTCAACTCTCGAACATGATTTTCCCCGTGTGGTTTATTATGCCTTATGTTAATCATTCGTCTTGGTTTCAGATTAATCAAAATGAATTTGGGAAGATCAATTCTCAGTTTAAACTTAAATTTCAAAGATTTGACCAAAATTTGACTTGTTGTATATGATCTCTGATTGTAATTTTTATGGTTTAGTTAGCTCTGTTAGGTGACTTGGGACTTGGGAGCGTGATCGGAATGCATTTTAGAGGTCCGTGGAAGGTTTAGGCTTGAATTGGCAAAATTGAGTTTTCAACGTTCTCCGGTTGGTAAGTGAGATTTTGAAATAGAAGTTGAAATGAAATTCCAGAAGTTTCAGTAGTTCCTTTGTGTCATTTGGGATGTGTGTGCAAAATGTCAGGCCATTCGAACGTGGTTTGGTCGGGTTTTTGATCAAAAGCGTAATTTAGAAGGTTTTGGAATTTTTAGGCTTGAATCCGATGCGAATTTGGTGTTTTGATGTTGTTTTGAGTGCTCCAAAGGTTGGAACAAGTTTGAATAAGGTTATGGGATATGTTGGCATGTTTAGTTAGGTCCCGAGGGCCTCGGGTGAGTTTCGGGTGGTCAATTGGACCATTTTTTGTGTTGAAAAGTTGTAGAAAAGCTGCTGAAGGATTTCAGGAAAATTGACCTTCGCATTCGCAAGTAGGTCCTCGCATTCGCGAAGGGTTAACTAGTGAGGTTGAGGAATTCGTCTTCGCGATCACGACGAAGGCTCTGCGTTCACGAAGGGTTGGAGTCTCGTTCATCGCGTTCACGAGGCATTGTCACACCTCCTTTTTACACACCTACCCCGTAGGATAATGTATAAGGGAGTTTTTCCATTTAAAGTGATATTATTCGAAATGGGATTATTTATTAGAGTCGCCACTTGGGATAGGTTTGGCTTTTGGTGTCCTAATTCGCCGATTTAACTTGAATCCCATATCGAGGAAAATTCTCGACTTCCCAATTGGAGTTGCAAACCAGAAATTCTGAATAAGGAATTATGTTGAACCGAGGGAAGGTGTTAGGCACCCCCGGATCCCGTGGTTCTAGCATGATCGCTTAAACTATTATAATTGGCTAAAAATCTGATTTTAATATGTGTCATCCTATAGTGCAATTTTAAAATTATTTACCGCTTTTAATTAAATTTTTTAAGAAATTGAACGTCGTTTAAAATATATTTTCAGATCACGTCACATGAAATGCACCTGGATTCTCGACACATTTTATTCAACGTTTTAGGATTTGGACTTGGGTCGCATGAAATGCACACCCGTATTTAGGAAGGTAAAATTATTAAAAAGCGTGCCTAAAGCAACTAACGTGTTATTACCTTTGCGGGAGGCCGTGAAAATTCGCTAAATGGCACGTCCCAAGTTCTACGTATTTTAATATAAATATTTAAAGAGGGCCACACAATTTGTGAGTTTATTTGGTGTGACGCACCTCGTTTTATTTTTAAAGGCCATCCTAAAAGGACTATTATTATCTAGTATGGATTGTCTCTAAAAATAAACCTAATTAATTAGTATGGTAACTTGCAATTATTAGAAGTAATTAAGGAAATTGAGCCTCAAGTTCAAGTTCACACTTGAACAAAAGGAAAACCTAAGTTAGTACGGATTGTGAAAAAATGTTAAAATATTTAAACAAATAGTGCAAGAATATAAATTGTGTCCTAAATTGGGCGCCTCATTGTGACCGAGGTAGGCCTAGTGACAAGTTAATTTGGAGAACTTATAATGCTAAATGCCTCATTTTATTGACAAAAATAAGATGAATCCCAAAACGACACTAAAATTGCATAAAGTAAAAATGTCACTAATGGCCATTGGCCTTATTATATTTTAAAGCGAAAAGATTCCTAACTACTTGGTCACAGAAGGACCTTCCACAGACTCGGCATCTTTTGCTCCATCGAATAGCTTCACCAGATCACGCAGTCCCAGCAGCAGATAAGACCTAGCCAAATGTCCTCCTTCATTTCCCTCAGCGTTTTGGCAATTCTCGATCCTCTGGATAAATTTCCCTTCCAGCTCGACCATACCTCGCTCCAAATACCCTAGTCTCTTGTTGGCGCTGACAGCCATATCTTTCCATTCCTCGATCAACTTCTGATTTGCTTCTTGAATTTCCAGATGTTCACTCTCGCACTCCCTGATCCTCTTGCGCAGTTGGTAGTATTTAACCTGGATTTCAGCCCTCTCGTCGATGACCCTGTGACCTCGAACAGACTCGGGCTGTCCAACCCAGCATGATCTTCTTCTAGCCAACCTGGATATTATGGGGTGTAACCGGCATGGTAACTGTCAGGCTCTATGGAATCCTTTTCCAGGATGATTTTGCTATTCCACATGTGTTGAGCTTGACATTTGTACGGGCTATCATCGTCTTGGAACTTGGCCCTGAAATGACTCATCTTTTCGACCTTTGGTATAACCTGCTTTCTCCCTACCTGTCTCATGACTCGGAGAGGGACATAGGGATGCGTTCCCCTTAGGCCAATGAGTATAAGGAATGGAGCATCCCGAGAGCGGATGATGAACTCTCCAGTGGGGAACCATTAAAACATCCACTTACCTTGTCTTCTTTCAGATTTTCAAACAACTCTACCCACCCTATAGTGTCTCCCGGCTAAACGAACATGTTAGGCATATATGATAATTCCCCGGCCTTTGCAGAAGCTCTTGACGGTATTGACCCCTTTGGAGATATTCTATAAGCTAGAGTTGGAGTAGTAAGTTGCAACCCTCGAAGTGACTGGCCCCTTGTTGACAGTTTTCCAGGACTCGGTATATCTCAGCAACAATCATGGGCACTATGCTGAAAGGCTACCCTCCAATCCATTCCATTAATGTCTTGGTGACCTTGGCTAGTCTGGTATGCATCCTAGCCTTCTTCATAGGAAACACTATCATTCCCAAAAAGCAAAACATAAAGACGAAGACCCTCCTGTAGATATGCCCCAATTATGTGAGGGCGAATTCATCTGGGTAGGTGTGGTAGGACTTGCTATGGTCGTACCTCTCGTACAGATAATTGAAAGGATTGTAACAATCCTTCAAACAAGTCAAGTCTGGGTTATTCTTCAGTCCCGTCATCTTGAGGAATCCCCTACCCTTGCGATTTTCTAGCATAAGCAAACCCGAAGTCTCCCAAGGAATACCTGCTAACCCTCCTATTTCCTCGAGCAGAGGTGTCATTTCAATATTCCCAAAGCGAAACACCGATCTATCACTATCCCAGAATAAGGTTGCAACCTCTATGATTTTGTTGTCAGGCTGGATTTACAAAAGAGAGGATAATTCCCCAAATATTTGCAGACGAGAGTCCGGTCATTAGAATGAAGGTCTTTCCACCAGCTTAACAACCTTGGGTGAATGTTGGTTACCATGCCGAATTTGGGGATTTGGTGCTTCATTTTCTGTAAAACAAAGTGTTAGTCCCTTACCACATCGGACTCAACTATTTAGACCAATAATTAGCATAATGGCAGTTAGTTCTCCAAATAAATGCACAGAATATGGTGTTGTCCGTTTGGGTCCCAAGGAAACCCAGTGGACTTTGGACAAGGCTATCTTAAAGAGTCATTATGTGGATAGCATAACTGACTCGACTAGGTTTGATAGTGATGCATGAACAATTAAATAGAGTAAGGTGTCTATAGGGTATTAGACTAGTACCCTTGAGCGGACAACTCAAGAGGGAAAGACACGGAACCGTCGACTGCACCGCTGATCGACTGGTTTTACCGCAAATATGTCTTTGCCAAATTTAGGGGGTAATAATATCGGAAGAGCGCAATAACTCATTATAAGCGTTGTTATGGTATTTGTTTGGCACGAGTGGAATATGATGTTGACGATGCAGTTACAAAATGAAACAAATTGTCACGTATTTTCACGTTCATAATGATTACAATAATTGCTCAAAAATTACAATGGCATTAAAGGAAAGCAGTAAATGAAAGCGTTAAAGAAAAGAAACAAAAGCCAAGTTGGTTTCGAATAAAGACATTAAATAAAGTAGTAAAGTCACACATAAAATGAAATGGTAAAGGCCTAAAGAAATCCCTAGCGGAGTCGCCATGCTGTCGACGCCCCCTTTTTCCTCGCGAAATCAGGTTTACGACATTTGGGAAGACAACTCTATTCCCGTTTGGGATTTGGGTTTTGTATTTGTAGAGTCGCCACCTAATGATTATGTGAATTAGGACACTAAGAGTTTTTGAGTTGGAAAACCAGAGTTCGGGTAAGGGCTAGAAATTATCTCGAGGGGGAGGTGTTAGGCACGCCTCAAGATCCACTAGAGTGGTTCCCGGCCATGTTACAATTGTGACTTTACAAATAAGCAATTAGGGCTCAAATAAAGGGGCTTGCTCACAAGTTTAAACTCATTTGAGAAAAAAGATAATACAGGATTTCGTGAAGAAGAAAAAAAGGATTTAAATAACTTATAGAGAAAACAAATAAGAAAGCACGTAAATGGAGGGGAGTCCAAGGTTTATACATAATATGGATCACCCCACACAACACCCGGTAACCATTTATACACGTGGTGTTATCGCATGGTCATCATATCCATATTCTACCCTCCCACCACGTTAAGGTATTAAATGCGGAATGGTCTTGTTTCACTTATTGTATGCTATTACCCGCCCCATCCTATCAGTCCCGGAGGTACTTAGGACTACTAATCCTAAAGGGTAGGATATTAGGCTGATTTGTTTTCAAAGGAAAAAATCTAAGGCGACATACAAAGCACATACTGCATGTTAGGTGGGGGGGGGGGGAAGCATCTAAACACGTAAAGTCCCATGTACACCTCCTTAAACAAAACACACAAGTAGCATGCCTTAAACATAATTACGGTCGCAAAAGATAGGGATTTTTTAGCGGTTAGAACTTGGTTTTAGAAATAAAGTAGTAATAATAATAGATGATTATGGACAAAGATAGGTAACCCAGAGATTTGCAGACATAAAAATCAGAAACCAGTAAAAGTAAAGGTGTGTCATTTTACAAAAAATCATTTTCAGCAGAGTTTTTGTTTTAAGAAAAGGTAAGCTGAGTGAACTTAAGAAGATCTCAACACGAAAGGGAACTGCAAAGTTAAAACTTAAGTTAGTTGATTGGTTTTAGACTAATCGAAATACAATCGATCACTTCTCAACGAGCCTAAGGTTTACCTAGGCATCATTATACATTACCTGATTATTAGAAGATGAACACTCATATCTTAATTCTGATTCACGCGTGATAAGTTATTTGTAAAAAAATGGTTTTAAACTACTTAGCCATATTTTAACAAAGTCGTTTGCTAAACAGGAATCAATTACTGCAATTCGAACGAGAAGTCTTAAAGGCAGGATATCTAATGCACATAAGAATTCCTTAAAACATGATTTCTAATATGCTAATACAGTAATGACATATTGTTGGTTTGTTGTTAACTGCTTATTGATTATTAACTGATCATGGTTACAAGGTGACCGTAATGAAATAATGAAAATAAGGAACCTAAAGCAGGATTTCTAATGAAGGAGATGCATAATCTATACAGGTCGTCTATTGCACAAATAATAGATAGAATCCTATAAGCATGTTTTCTACCCATGATTTATACTAAGCATGCATAACCCTCCCCCATATTCACTATTCACCCTAATTATAACAAACCAATAGCATCTAAATTACAACATAAAAAAATAAGAAGCTACGCTATAGGGAGCCTTCAATCAGGTCCAATCTTCCAACCTCAACCCCTTCGAGTTCACAGCCTTTTCCATGGTCTAGGTGCGGCAAAGCTCCCTAGGGCCCCCATTGGGTCTCTGGCCAATACCAGCACCTAGACAATTTAGAAAATTGCAGGATATGTGCAGTGGAATACCAGCTTTGTGTGTCAATGTTCCGTGGGTACTCAGAGGTACCCAAAAGAATGCTCACATGAAGGGGGCAGTACCTATTTCCTAAGAGTAGTGTGAGTGCTTGGTATGATTTTTAAAAGGAATTAAGTTTGAAAAAAAAAAGTTTGAAAATGATCCAACAAGAATCAGTTTTTTTAAAGAAAACAATGGAAGAGTGTAACAGTCTTGCAAGGGAGGTAAGTAGAGCAATCTCAGAACTAAAATATCACACATGGTTCAGGGAAGCAAACACAAAAAGGGGAAAAAGGAAATGAGGACAAGTAATTTATATGTAAGGACAGATTTGCACATACGCAGACATCAAAGAAAGCATAGCAATGCTTGAACAGTCATAACACATCACAAAGTGTTCATGCCAAGGGCTTAACAGCCTTAAATTGAGGGATGCCAAACAAACTCACACATCATGCCCAGGGAAGGGGTTCAGGATTACTTAATAGCTAGGGAGGTCATGATTACATGTTGATAATGCACTGGGAGTAAGGAAAAGTTGTAGTAAACAAGTAAGGGAAATAGTAGACATGCTGAATTGAGGAAAGGGTAATCACATCAATGAACTAGCAATAAGGCATGCTAATTACACTGTAAACAACATAACCATAAATAGAAGCATAAAAGAAATAAGAGGAAGTGCAATATGAATAAAAACATGTTGCTTTTGGTAGCTGTAAATCAAATAGAAGACATACCAGTAAGAGAGCAAAAGCAGAATTCAAAGACAAATGAGTGACTTGTATTAGCCTTGGCTTTCAACCGATTAATAACAAGCAGAAGCAGAGTATAGCAATAGAGTAGAAGAGCAAGAGAGAATGCAGATATTGAAAGTATTTAGTGATATGTAAGTCAGAAGCCTCTTTCTTTTTGTAAAGACCTAGGGTATTTATAGTTGAGAGTAGGGGTGAAATAAGGTAAAAATTACAAAATTATGTTAATTAAAGAACTCAAAATCAATTAATCAAAGAATCAAGGATGTACTCCCATTAATCAAGGGAATCAAAATCAAACAAAGAGATTCAGCGGCATATAAGGCAAGTAGGGAAAAATCAGTGTAAAATTAAATAAGGGAAGGAATCGAGACTCAGTACCACACCTAATAGCCAATTAAGACCAAATTCAGAAAAATCCTAATTAAGGAAAGGCTTAAAATAATAGAGTACTATAGCAAATAAGGTAACAATACCAATTAATTCAAACGGGCAAGTAGAATGCTAGGGTTTAAAAGAAAGTACTTTGAATTACCAATCAATCAAGGAAAATCAAAATCAATCATGTGAAGTCATGATTCTGCATTTTTATCATATAAATAGAGGTGAATGAACACAAGTAGTGAGCCAAAATTAGCTACATAGACAGAAGGGGAACAAGAGATGATCAAAGACAATCACTTAGAGCTTAGTGGAAACAAACAAGTCATACTCGAAGCACGGCGATCATGAAACATTAACAGGAGTCAAGAAAATAGGCTAGCAGACAGAACCAAAGTAAGAAAAATTAGACTGATACACGAAGAAACAAACTAACACATATAGACAAGGCAAAGGAAATTAGTCTAACACACATAACCAAGGCAAAGAGACATGCCAACACCCTTAATCGAACAATTAAACATTTTAGAAATTAGGGTTTCTTAGCAGAGTCAAATAAAAAGAGTAAGAGCATAGAAATTAGTCAGAATAAACAAAGAAGAGGATTTTAACCATAAAGAGAATCAGTCAAAGCATGTGTAATGAAATCTAAGAAAACCCTAATTTTCAAGGAGAGTAAAAAAAATGATTCAAAGTAAAAGGTTTTTCGGAATGAACTCGAAAATAAGTAGAAGGTTGAGGAAAACACAAAAATATCATGAGAATAGCACTATTTTGAGAGGTTCAGGAGAGAGCTGGGGTTTCAAATGGGGAAACCCTATAGAAGCAGAAAAAACCTGTTGAAACCTCATTGATGCAAATGGTAGAACCCTAGGTCTCAATCGCCATAGTCCATAAGCCTCGAAGGTCCCAGAGGTGTTGCACAGCACGGTGAGAGGCCCATCGTAGCCCCAAGGTTGAAGGAAGGTGGCCGGAGATGGCCAGAAATCGACTAGGTGAAGCCTTCTGGGGGGTTTTGGGGTCTAAAAAATAGAGAGAACCGGTGGTCTAAGGTGTCATGGCGGTTGATTGTTGAATGGGGTGAGATTGGAGGTGGCTGGAGAGGCGGTGGAGTTCATCGGAGAAGAAGACAGAACCAGAAGGTTCTAGAGAGAAGTGAGAGTGAGAGAGGATATAGAGAGAGAGAGGGTCTCAGAGGAAGTGAGGGGTTTTGGGGGGGGATAGTTTAGATTTAATTAGGGTAATTAAATTCAGGTCGTTGATCTCATTTGATCAACGACTCAAATTAAAACGGATTGGACCGGGTTGTTTTGGGGATTAGGCTGGGTTAGCTTAAAATATGGTATTGGGCCATTTCAAAAATCTGATAGGGGTGTGGCCAATTTTGCTATAATTGAAATAAATAAGGTTGTTTGTTAAATAGCCAATTTTGCCCCTTTTATTATTTTATATAACAGCAATAATGATTTTAAAACCAAATTAAAAGCACTGAACTAATTCATAATATATAAATGTTAATCCAAAAATACTAGAAATAATTTTATAATTGCAAAACTCTATTAATCGTAATATAGGCTATAATTGTAATTTTATGCAATTTCGCTTAAAATATCAAATAACTTTGTAAAAATATGCAAAAAATCCCCTTAATTATATCTTGGTGTAAACATGAGAATGAAATAAATCATTCACCAAAAATGCTAGTTTGGGAATAATTATTGAATTTTTTATTATAAAACTAGACAATAAACTGATTTTAAAAAGCTTTAAAAAATAAAGAAAAATATCAAAACTTTTGGGCATGATTATATGTGCATGTACATGCTATTTTGAGAATATTTAGAGTATAAAAAATATGTAGGGAAATATTGGGTATCAACACCTATAAAGGCATTGCTACTTGAAGCTCAAGTCAGATTTTAAAAAGAGATAAGAATCAGAAAAACTGAGACGGCTGAAGAAAAGTTGAAGAAAAATACTATTCCATTAAACTCTTGTTGAAGTTGAAGAAAATACTTCCATTTTTGAAGTTTTCTTTCATTTGGAACAATTTCTGATTCCCTTTTGAAGTGGAAAATAGTTTGAACTTGGGTATTGGAATAGCTGGGTTGACTCTGTTGATTGATTCACTGTTTTATTAAGTTTTCTGGGTAGATTACACTGTTCCATTGCCCAAGTGGTTTAGATCCAGGCTGTTTGCTACTGTTTCTTGCTGACCTTCTCACTTCACTTTTATTTTTGCTCTCCAGTTACATTCTCTTAAGCTCTGCTTGATGTAAGTTCTATAGGAAGATGAAAATAAAAGCTGAAAACATGGCAATGAATTTGGTGTTGCTTTATTTATGTTCTTCTTCATGTTGTTGTCGTACTTTTGGTCATTTGAAATGTCATAAGTTCCAGTAATTTTATCTGAGTAGCTGAACTTATACAGATGTATTTGAAGTAGGACTAGTGAATTGTTGTTTTGAGAAAGCATATAAATTGATCTGAATGTTAGCATTTTATAAGGCAAAGCTTGTCTATATAGTTAGTGTTTTTTTAGTGATTTTTCGATTTCTAGTATGTAAATGGTTATCATGTGACTGTGTTAGTTTAGAATCAATATAGAAATCAGATGGTTTATTCTATTGATTTAAATGTAAAGATTCAAAAATGAGCATGTTAATGTAGTCTCACAAGTTTCAGTAATTGATAGCTAACAGAGTTTCATTAATTAGTGCATGAAGGTGTTGGAACTCGAAAAAAATTGTTTGGAATAATTTTTTGTTAGTTTTAATCAATGCTTCAATGTCCATGATTATTAGTTTAATTGCTGAGATTGTTCAAGATCAAGTTCACGAAATTGTGATGTTTGGATTTCCTTGTCATTACGTTTTCTGAATCTAACTTGCTTTCCGCTGTTACCCGGATTCGACACATGATCCTATAATATCCAATTCGAGCATTGCCTCATGGAAATTCGGGCCCTCCGCTTGAGCCCATGTAGGGTCTGTTATGGAACTCAGTGCTTTGCATCCTTACGATTTTTATTGTGCTATTGGGCCTCACATTAGGCCAAGCTCAAATTCTGAAAACTGAAGAGGGAATAGACTTTACTTAGTTTTAACTTTGACCAACGTTTGAGTTCAACTGAGGTTCTGAAGTAATTGTGATTTCCTTAAGCCTTATTTCATTAACGGATCGTTGATCAGTTGAGGTGTGCCACTAAAAACCAATAACAATTTGTGGCCCTCACGAATTAATCTAGAAACCCTTTTAATTAGAATTGGGGTGCATTGTGCCAAACAAAATGACAATTGCATGGCCTTTGCTCAGTTAATTTTGTTCACCCTTAGAATTCGAGGCGCGCCATTTAGCATATTTTTATGGCCCTCGCCAAGTTAAAGACGCGTAGTTGCTTTAGGCTATTTTAATAACATTACCTTCCTTCACTCGGGTGTGCATTTCATGTGACCCAAATCCAAATCTTAATAACGTTGAATAAGATGTGTCTCGGATTGCGGGTGCATTTCATGTGATGCGATCCAACGACACATTTTAGACGACAAATCTTCTTTAAAACGAATAAAAGCATTTATAAAGTTAAATTGTACCATAGGTTAAAACATATATTAAAATCAGATAATAGGCCAATTGTCATAGTTTAAGCGATCGTGCTAGAACCACAGAATTCGGGGGTGCCTAACACCTTCCCTCGGATTAACAGAATTTCTTGTTCAGAATTTCTGGTTCGCAGACATCAAAAGGAAAGTCAATCTTTCCTCGATCTGGGATTTAAAAATAAATCGGTGACTTGGGACACCAGATAAACAATCCCAAGTGGCGACTCAAAATTGAATAAATAATCCCATTTCGAATAATCTCACTTAAGGTGGAAAAACTCCCTTGTACTGCCTTCGGGTGTGTAAAAAGGAGGTGTGACAATCCCCGATGGGTTGGTTCGAGCCGAGTGAGGCTCGATTACTTTGCACAGACTTAGTTCAAGATGCTTTGGAAAAGGTTAAGGTGATTCAGGATAGACTTTACGGCCCAGTCTATACAGAAGCGTTATGCATACCGGAAGGTTCGTGATGTTTCCTATATGGTCGGAGAGCGGGTTCTACTCCGGGTTGCCCATAAAGGGCGTTATGAGATTTGGGAAGAAAGGGAAGTTGAGTCCGAGGTTTATTGGCTCTTTTGAGATACTGAGGCGTGTTGGGGAGGTTGCTTATGAGCTTGCTCTACCTCCCAGCTTGGCAGGAGTTCAACGGGTATTTCATGTTTTAATGCTCCGAAGGTATCATGGTGAGCCGTCGCACGTGTTTGATTTCATCTCATTCCAGTTGAACAAGGATCTATCCTATGCTGAGGAGCCAGTGGCAATATTTGACAGGCAGGTTAGAAAGCTGAGGTCAAAGAACATTGCATCAGTGAAGGTTCAGTGGCGGGGTCAGCTGGTCGAGAGATGACCTGGGAGACCGAGTAGGATATGCGCAGCTGTTACACTCATCTTTTCACTACCTTAGGTATGTTTCTATGCTCGTTCGAGGACTAATGTATGTTTAAATGTAGGAGGATGTGACGACCCGGCCGGTCTCCCAGTGTTTGTTTCTGCTATTGTGAGTTGCCGGGAGGAAATATTTGGAGTTTCATAGGGTTTTGGGGCACTTAGTCCCTAAATAAGAGCTTAAGTTTTAGAAATTTGACCGTAGTCGGAACAGTGTGAAGACGGACTTGGAATGGGATTCTGATTGTTCGGTTAGCTACGTTGGGTGATTTTGGGTTTAGGAGCGTGTTTGGATTGTGTTTTGGAGGTCCGTAGCTAATTTAGGCTTGAAATGCCGAAGGTTGAATTTTTGAAGATTCCAGTTCGATAGTGAGATATTGATCCGAGGGTAGGAATGGAATTCCTAAAGTTGGAGTCGCTCCGTAGTGTTGAATGTGATGTGTGTGCAAAATTTCAGGTCATCCGAACAAGGTCTGATAGACGTTTTGTCAAACGAGTATTTTGAGAGTTCTTGAAGTTCTTAGGCTTGAATCGGATGCTAATTGATTGATTCGATGTTGTTTGAGGTGTTGTGGAGATTTTTATAAGTTGGGATAGTGGTATATGACTTGTTCGTGCTTTTGGTTGAGGTTCGAGGGACCTCGAGATGATTTCGGATGTTTGACGAAAAGGTTTGGAGTTGTGAGTTGTAGCTGTAGTTTCAAGGCTGCTGTCAGGAGACTTACCGCAGAAGCAGTATCGCATCTGCGTATAGGGAGTCGCAGGTGCGAAAAGTTGGACTTAAGGATTTGTCTCAGATGCGATCATTGTTCCGTAAAAGCGGCACAGCAGGTGCGGTCCCGTGACCGCAGAAGCGGATTAGCTGGGCAGAGCATATAAATAGTTGCCTTCGCAAATTTGAGTTATTCTTTCACCATTTTTGAACGGGATTGAAGCTTTTCAGAGATATTTTTTAGGAAACCAAAGGGGAATCACTTAGAGGTAATATTCTTGACTTCATAACTCGTTTATATGTGACTAAGGGTCTAACTAATAATGAAAAATTAGGGAAATCAGTGCAAAATGGGTATTATTAGGGCTTGAGATTAAGAGAGCTTAAAGTGGGCATTCGAGGTGTCAATTGAACTCTGATTTCAGTGTTCTTGATATGTATAGACTCGTGAGAGTATGAGGTTTCGGAAAATGTATGTTTTACCGGATTCCAAGACGTGGACTCGAGGGTCATTTTACCTAACTTCGCATATTAGCTTAGAATTTGTTTGTAGAATCAATTACTTAAAGTGTTATTTACATTATGCAATTGAATTGAGTAGATTTGGTCTATTATAAGTTGAGTACTCGTGGAAAAGACGTGGTTTCATCTTGACTTTGAGCCGGTTCGAGGTAAATGACTTACCTAACTTTTTATGGGGGACATTCCCCTTAGGATTTGGTATTATTGATAATTAAAATGCCTTGTACGTGAGGTGACGAGTGCGTACTTATGCTAATTGTTGAAAAACCGGATTTTCATTAAGTAATTACTAGTATGTTTCTTTTCCTATTTATACTACTTGCAATTTAAGCATGTTGTTAGCTTAGGAAAACATGTCTAATTGTCTTAAATGCCTTATTTGCTCAAACTATCTTATTTCGATTACGTGCATCATGCTAGGTTAGAAATATCTGCTTTACCTTGGTATGGAACTTGAATTGAACTATGTACTCTTCTTGTTATTGATGCATGTTTACTTTGGGACTTACGGGACGGTATCCCAGGAGCTCCCCTATATGTTTACTTTGGGACTGCGGATGTGTATTCCGGGAGATCCCCCTCCACTTTTATATTGGAACTACGGGACTGCACCCAGTAGATTCCCCCAGTATTGGGTATTTATATTTGGGACTACCATTCAGTATTTCGGGAGATCCCCTCGCATTATGAGTTGGACTACGGGACGGTATTTCGGGAGACCCGTTGGATATTTACATTTGTGACTACAAGACGGTATCTTGGGAGATCCCCGGTTGTTATCTTTATGCCGAGATGTATCTCTTTCGGTGTTTACTTTTCCTCTGTAGTAGTTGTTGTTGTCCTTTATATTAGGTGCTACATTTACTGTTGTACTTACTTATACTGTTTTTGTTCTACACTACTGAACCTTATATTTTATCTTAACCTCAGTAGGGCCCTTACCTTCCTTGTCACTACCCGACCGAGGTTAGGCTTGGAACTTACTGAGTACCGCGGTGGTGTACTCATGCCCCTTTTGCGTATGTTTTTCATGAGCAAATCCAGGTACCTCTACTTAGGTTTGTCATTCGTGAGGCGAGCGCTCGTAGAGACTCCGAGTTATATCTGTTGTGTCCGCAGATCGACGAGTTCCTTTCTACTATTCCTTTTTGTATTAGCCCTTTTGACTTTCGTTTCTTTATTAGATATTCTAAAGTTAGATGTGCTTAGACATTCAAAGGCTTGTGATCATGAGATTCCGAGTTTTGGGAAATGTATTAGTTTCGACAGTTGCTATTGTGTATGGCGAGCGGCTTTGTAAATCACTATTTTTATTTCACTATTTCGGCTTTTAATTATTTTTTCTATAAACTGGTTTATTTTTACGCATTGTTAGGCTTATCTAGTGGTAGAGACTAGGTACCATCATGATGGTTCAGGAGGGTGAACCGGGGTCGTGACAGAGATTTGGAAGAGTTTGGGTTGAAATCGGAATACTTGGTTCCTTAAGGTTGGCTTTAAATACCAAGTTTGACTTTGGTCAACTTTTAGAGTAAACAACCCCGGAATCCGGATTTGAAGATTCCAGCAGGTTTGTATGATGATTTTGGACTTGAGCGTATGTCCGGATCGAGTTTTGGATGATCTTGGAGTGGTTTGGCGCTTAATAGTGAAAGTTGATTCCTTAAGGATTTTGAAGTTCTTAAATATTTGGTTTGGAGCAGGTTTTTGAGTTATTGAGGTCCAAACGGAGTTCCAAGACCAGGAATAGTTCCGTATTTCGATTTATGACTTGCACGCAAAATTTGGTATCAATATGAGTAGTGTAGGTGTGTTTCGTCACATTGGAAGTAAATTGAACAACTTGAAGTTCATAAGTTTGATTCAATTGGTTTTAGGGGGTGATTCTTAGATTTAGTGTTGTTTCGGGCATTTCGAGGTTTTGAGCGAGACCATTTCAATTTCAAACTTTTTGGTATTTTTCGGGTGGGGCCCGGGGTCCCTGAGCGTCAATCAGGCGAGGCTCGAGTGAAGTTGGAAAATTTGGAAAGGATCTGAAGCTCTAGTTATCTGTCATAATCGCACCTCCCCTTTGACAGTCGCATGTGCGAGACCACAGAAGCAGTCGAAGCATTGCAGGTACAGCAAATGGAAAGGAGCCCAAGAACTGCAGATGTGGCTCCCTTTCCGTAGAAGCGGCTCTGCAAGAGCAGTCCCAACCAGCCAGTCCAGTTCCACAGATGCACACTCCCTCTCACAGAAAGGAGACCGCAAATGAGGTCCCCTAACCGCAGGTGCAGAAATCGCTGAAGGTAGTGCCTTCATTTAATACAGGAATGTGTCATTTTTGACACATTTCCTCCATTGTTAGGGCGATTTGGGAGATTTCAAAGAGAGAATTCCCACCTAGCATCTTGAGGAAAGTTATTTCTACTTATTTTGAATTTAATACTTGGGTTTTGGGTAGATTAACAAACAAGATTAGTGAAAAATGATGGGATTATAGAAAAACATAGGATTTTGATAAAAATAAGATTTAACCACTAAATTTGTTATGGAATGAAGTAGAAATCATATATTCTTGATCCTTAGGTTATAGAGAACAACTTCCTTACAAAAATTTTAGAATCCAGGCACGTGGGCCCGAGGACGAATTTTAGAAAACTTGCGTTTAGGGTTGGTAAATTACTTTAATAGTTAGAATATGAACTTGTGAGCTTGTATTTACTACTTCCTACCAAGTTTAATTAGTTTTGGATCGTTCGGCTCCAAATCGAGGGTTTGAGCACGTTCTTGATAATGGAAGTCAGCTTTGGAGCGAGGTGAGTTTCCTTTCTAACCTTGTAAGAGGCAGTTGTCCCCATGGGTGAGTTAACTGATTATGTTCTCCTAATTGTGGGGGGCTACGTACGTACAAGGTGATGAGAGTCCGTACGTTGCTACTATTATGTAAATTATTCGGGTAGTTTACAACCCATATCGTGCTATATTTGTAAATGTCTATACCCTTTTATGCTAATGAGATCACTTAGGACATGTTAGGGGTTTGAAATAAATATATGGGAACATATGAAATTATTTGAGCACTTATATGAATTTATGTGACTATGAATGTGCCTTTATGTGCTTTCTTGGTGATGATTGATATTGTGGATCGGGCCGATTGCCTCGGTAGGAAATAGATGCATATATGGTTTGCGCCATTCGACCCTCTGACAATGCACAATTTCATTTCTGTTGGACCGGACCATATGACCATGGCATAGTGTGCGCATGATATTTATATCAAATCTTATCCATGACTTACTCTGTTAAATGCCTTGAAGTGAATTATAAGTCATACGTAAATTGATATACTGTTCTCTGCAACTCCGATCTTGCTATTATGCCCATGTTATCCATGCTTCATGAAATCTTTAATCATTATTCGTATTGACCTTAGCAAGGGTCAAGTCAACCCTTCGTCACTACTTCTTCAAGGATAGACTAGATACTTGCTGGGTACATGTTGTTTATGTACTCTTACTATACTTTTGTACTTAATTGTATGGTATCTTAGGCAGGTACATATGCATACCAGTCTGGTGCACATTCTTGACCGTTCACCGATATTCCACGATAAGCTGTTCTCTTCCTATGCCGTTCAGCAGCATGGTGGAGTCTCTCTTTGCTTTTGGGTTGTCTATTCTATTCTAGACAGTAGGATAGATTTATTCTTTTGAATATTTTACTAGATGCCCATATACTTGTGATACCAGGTCTTGGCACACACATTGGTAGACTATTCTTTTGGGTTGTATAACTATTATCGTACGTTGCTAATTATCACATGTCTTAAATTCAAATTAAGAAGTTATTGTATCTCTTTTAGTAAAGTAAATCAAGAACTTACTAATATTTTTGCATTGGCTTGCCTGATAATGGTGTTGGACGCCATCATGACCTGTAGTGAAATTGGGTCGTGACAACATGGTATCAGAGCACTTGGTTCATGTAGGTCTCACAAGTCATGGGCAAACCTAATAGAGTCTTGCAGATCGGTACAGAGATGTCTTTATTTATCTTCAAGAGGATATAGGGTGTTAGGAAACTACTCCTTATCATTTCGTATTGTGCACTGGTTGGTGTACTAAAGTTCCCTCTTCTATTATCTCACAGATGGTGAGGATGTGCACGACAGATGTTCCATCCCCGGGAGGAGCTGCTCCCTCGTTGCTAGAAGCCGAGGTAGAGGCCAGAGGAGGGCACCGGCACGAGGTAGGTGATAAGGGCATCCCATACCTGCTCCAGTAGCACCGCCGGTGGATCCTGCAGGAGATCTTATCATTGAGGAATAGGGCAAGGTTCCTGCAGTTGAGCCTACCCCGACGAACTTCATGACAGCATCGGGCTTCAGGAGGTCATGGGCCGTATACTGTGGTTAATGGACACTATGACTCAAGTTGGTTTATTTCCAACAGAACCAGCTAATCACAGGCAGGAGGGGAAGAACAGATCCCTACTACTCAAGCTTCTGGTCGTGCAGCTGTAGTGTATCATACTTTGGGTGCACTACCCGCAGATGGGGCTCAGCCAGTTACTACAGTGGTACCCAAGCCCAGACCAGCTGCAGGTGGTGATCTGCAAAAGCTATTGGACAGATGGACTAGGCTACACCCTCTTGCCTTCGGGGGTGAGCGTCATGAAGATGCCCAGGATTTCATTGATACGTGTAGAGGGACAGACAACAAAACCGGAGGATATTAGACTCGCATGGGGTTGACTTCACTACTTTCCAGATGGAGGGCAGGGCCCGTAGATGGTGGCAGTCTTATGTTCTTGGCATGCCAACAGGTTCTTTTACCATCACTTAGGGTCAGTTCACATAGTTATTCCTGGACAGGTATATCCCACCCTCTAAGAGGCAAATGCTACGGTATCAGTTTGATAACTAGAATCAGGGTCAGATGTCTGTGACCGACTATGAGGCAAGGTTTTCTGAGTTATTGCCATGCACTGATGATACTTTCTACTGATGCAGAGAGGGTGCGGAGGTTCGTTGCAGGGTTGCATTCTTATATTAGGGCTAACATAGCCCCAGAGGTGGACATAAGGAATCATTATCAGCTAGTGGTGGAGATTGCTCAGAGGATTGGCGGCTACCATCTAAGAGGTAGGGAGTAGATGCAGCAGGACAAGAGGGCTAGATTTTTTGGAGAGTTTGGAGGTGCCTCGGCTAGAGGTAGAGGTTATTTTGGGAGGGGTTAGCCTAGCAGGCCCCCAAATTCAGCACCACCACCTACTCGAGGCGCTCCAGCGTGCCCCTATTTCAACTCCATACTAGAGAGTTCTTATCACCCGCCAACTATTCAAGGTTCCTTCAGTGGGTGTTAAGGTCATCCGGGTTCTTCTGGTTCCTATTTCAGTGCTATGCCGGAGAGTTCATACCATCCACCAGCTATTTTGGCTACTTCCAGTGGGTCTACAGGCCATCAAGGTTCGCCATCAGGGCAGCAGGCCACCGCAGCACGAGGTTGTTTTGAGTACTGAGATATGGGTCATATGAAGAGGTACTGCCCTAGACTTCGGGGCAACACAGTGCAGCAGGGTCAGCAACCCATGATTACAGCATCGGTTGCCCATCCACCTAGAGGCGAGGGACAAAGTGGTAGAGGCCATCCTAGAGGTAGAGGCCAGGCAGGGAGAGGTCAGCCAGCTACTGCTCAGTCAGGTGGAGGCTAGCCTGCCGGTGCTCCAGCCAAATTATATGCCCTTCCGGCCAGACCATATGCATTGGCCTCAAATGTCGTTATCACATGTATTATTTCCGTCTATGGTAGAGATGCTTCAGTGCTATTTGATCCATGCTCTACCTATTCATATATGTCATCTCTATTTTCTTATTTCTTGGTTATTCCTCGTGAGCCTTTGGGCACTTGTTCACGTGTCCACTCCCGTGGGCAATTCTGTGGTTGTGGATCAGATCTATCGGTCCTGTGTGGTCACATTCTGTGGTTTAGAGACTAGAGCAGATCTCTTGTTGCTGGATATGATCAACTTCAAGGTCATCCTAGGTATGGATTGGTTATCCCCATACCACGCCATCTTTGATTGCCATGCCAAGACTGTTACATTAGCAATGCAAGGGTTGCCAAGGTTGGAGTGGAAGGTTTCCACTATTGATACATCTTGTCATCTTATCTCATTTTTGAAGGCTCGGCATATGGTCGAGAAGGGGTGTTTGGCTTATCTAGCTTATGTTTGGGACACCATCGTAGAGTGTCCAATGATTGATTCAGTTCGAGTAGTCTTGTAGTTCACCGATGTGTTTCCTTCTGACCTTCCTGTCATGCCACCAGATCGTGATATTGATTTCTGTATTGATCTGGCTCCAGGTACCCAACCCATATCTATAACACCATACCATATGGCTCCGAAAAAGTTTAAAGAGATGAAGGAGCATCTTGAGGAGTAGTTAGCAAAGGGGTTTGTTAGACCAAGTGTGTCACCTTAGGATGCACCAGTGTTGTTTGTAAATAAGAAGGATAGGACCATTCGGATGTGCATTGATTACCGCCAGTTGAACAAGGCTACCATCATGAACAAGTACTCGTTGCCTCACATTGATGATTTGCTCGACCAGTTACAGGGTGTTAGGGTGTTTTCTAAGATTGACTTGAGGTCAGGGTACCATCAGTTGAGGATTCGGGACTCAAATGTTTCGAAGACTGCTTTTAATTACTAGATATTGTCATTATGAGTTTCTGGTGATGTTATTTGACTTGACTAATGCCCCAGCGACATTTATAGACTTCATGAACAGGGTGTTCAGACCTTATATTGATTCCTTTGTTATCGTCTTCATTCACGACATCTTGGTATAGTCACGTAGCTTGGGGGAGCACGAGCAGCATTTGAAAGTAGTGCTTCAGACCTTGCGAGAGCAGAAGCTTTATGCTAAGTTCTCCAAGTGTGAGATTTTTGGCTAGATTCAGTGGCATTCTTGGGTTATATTGTGTTAGGAGAGGATATTAAGCTACATCCCAAGAAGATTGAGGCAGTTCACAGTTGGCCACGTCCTACTTCAGTGATCGAGATCAGGAGTTTCCTGGGGTTAGCAAGTTATTACCGAAGATTCGGGTAGGGCTTTTCATCTATTGCATCACCTCTGACTAGATTGACCAAGAAGGTTTCTCCTTTCTGCTGGTCCGATGATTGTGAGGGAAGATTTCAGAAGCTCAAGATGGCTTTAACTACAATACCGGTTCTTGTATTGCCTTCCGGTTCAAGGATCTATACGGTATATTGCGATGCTTCACGCGTTGTCTTGGGTTGTGTATTGATGCACGAGGGCCGAGTTATTGCATATGCTTCACGTCAGCTAAAGATCCGTGAGAAGAATTATCCTGTGCACGGTCTAGAGTTGGCGGCAATTGTTCTTGGTCTAAAGATATGTAGGCATTATCTGTATGGGGTGTCATGTGAGGTTTACACTAATCATCACAGCTCACAGCATTTGTTCAAGCAGAGGAATCTCAATTTGAGGCAGCGTAGATGGCTTGAGTTACTGAAGGATTATGAAATCACTATTCTATATCACCTGGGCAAGGCAAATGTGGTCGTGGATGCCTTGAGCAGGAAATCAGAGAGTAGGCATTCATTTCGGCAGAAGACATTCAGTCTTTGGCTTACAGACTTGTGAGGTTGGACATCACAGAGCTAGTGAGTTCTTGCATGTGTTGTTGTTCAGTCTTCACTTTTGGAGCAGATTAAGGCTCGGCAGTTCGAGGATCCTCGTTCGGCAGTTCTCAGGGAAACAGTGCTACAGGGTAGTGCCAAGGAGGTTTCTATTGACGAGGATGGTGTCCTACTACTCCAGGGTCGCTTATGCATTCCTAATGTCGATAGCTTGAGGGATATGGTTCTAGAAAAGGCACATAGTTTGCGGTATTCTTCACCCAGGTGCTACAAAGATGTATCGTGACCTGAGACCATATTATTTGTGGCGACGGATTAAGAAGGATATAGTGGAGTATGTGGCTTGGTGTTTGAATTGTCAGTAGGTTAAGTATGAGCACTAGAGTCCAGGTGGGTTATTGTAGCAGATGCCTATACTTAAGTGGAAGTGGGAGTGTATTACTATGGATTTTGTAGTCGGGTTGCCGTGGACATTGCTGAAGTTTGATGAGGCTTGGGTCATTGTCGACAGATTGACCAAGTCGACCCAGTTTATTCTATTGATGACTACTTATTCTTCAGAGAGGTTGGCCCAGATTTACATTCGGGAGATAGTATGGCTGCACGGTGTGCCTATTTCCATCATATTAGATAGAGGTCGTCAGTTCACTTCCCATTTTGGAAGAGCCGTTCAGAGTGAGTTGGGGACCCGTGTGGACCTCAGCACAACATTTCATCCTCGGACCAGTGGACAGTCGAAGCAGACAATTCAGATTTTGGAGGATATTCTTAGAGCGTGTGTGATTGACTTTGAATGGTAGTGGGATCAATTCTTGCCCTTGGCAGAGTTTGCTTACAACAACAGCTATCAGTCCAGTATCGAGATTCTCTATTTGAGGCTTTATATGGTCGGCGATGTCATTCTCCTATTGGGTGGTTTGAGCCTAGTGAGGCTAAGTTGTACGGTACAAACTTGGTGAACGATGCCTTGGAAAAAGGTAAAGTTGATTTAGGAAAGGCTTCGCACAGCACAGTCCAGACGGAAGAGTTACGCGGATTAGAAGGCGCGTGATGTATCATTCATGATCGGCGAGAAGGTTCTCTTGAAAGTCTCGCCAATGAAGGGTGTGATGATATTCGGGAAGAAGGGCAAGTTGAGACCAAGGTTTATTTGCCCCTTTGAGGTGTTGAGGCAAGTTGGAGAGGTTGCTTACGAGCTTGCTTTACCTCCCAAGTTATCGGGAGTTCATCCAGTTTTTCATGTGTCTATGCTTCGGAGGTATCACGCCTACCTGTCCCATGTGTTAGACTTTAGAACTATTCAGCTAGACGAGAGCTCGGGCTACGAGGAGGAGCCAGTTGCCATTATTGATAGACAGGAGTGCCTGTTGAGATCCAAGAAGATTTCTGCAGTAATGGTCTAGTGGAGGGGCCAACCAGTCCAAGAGGCGACCTGGGAGTCCGATGAGGACATGCGGGGCAGATATCCACACTTATTCGGCACCTCAGGAATGAATCTAAACCCATTTGAGGATGAACGTTTGATTAGAAAGTGGAGAATGTAACTACCTGACTGGTCGTTTTGCTTTTTAGAATCACGTTCCCCTAGATAAGACTTCCTGTACTTGCTTTTACTGATTATAACTTGCAAGAATGGTTGGTTCGGGATTTGGAAGAGTTTGGCTTAAAATTGGAACACTTGGTTCCTTAAGATTGACTTAAAAGGCCACGTATGACTTCGGTCAGTAAATGACCCCGAAATCTGGATTTGAAGATTCCAACAGGTTCATATGATGATTTCAGGCTTGGGCGTATGTCCGGATGGGGTTTTGGATGACCCGGGAGTGTTTTGGTGCCTAATAGTGAATTTTGATTCCCTAAGGATTATAAAGTTCATAAATATTTGGTTTGGAGCGGGTTTTTCTATTATCGAGATCCGAACGGAGTTCCGATACCATGAATAGTTCCGTATTGCCATTTATGATGCACATAAAATTTGGTGTCAATCCAAGTAGTATAAGTGTATTTCATCGCGTTGGAAGTAAATTGAAGAACTCGAAGTTCATAAGTTTGATTCAATTGGCTTTAGGGGGTGACTCTTAGATTTAGCATTGTTTCTAGCATTCTGATGGTTCGAGCGAGTTCGTTTTATGATTTCAAACATGTAGGTATGTTCGGGAGGGGCCCGGGGGACCTAAGCGTCAATCGGGCGAGGCTCGAGTGAACTTGGATAATTTGGAAAGGAGCTGAAGCTCAAGTTATCTGTCATAACCACATCTGCGGTTAGACAGCCGCATGTGCAAGACCACAGAAGTGGTCAAAGCATCGCAGGTGCGGACAAGGGGAAAGAGCCCAAGAACCGCAGATGCGGCTCCATTTCTGCAGGAGCGGTCCCAGTCAACCAACCCAGGTACGCAGATGCGGACTCCCTCTCGTAGAAGCGAGATCGCATATGTGTTCCCCTAACCGCAGGTGCGAAAATCGCGAAGGCAGTGGCTTTATTTAATATGGGAATATGTCATTTTTGACACATGTCCTCCATTGTTGGGCGATTTGGGAGATTCCAAAGAGATAATTCCAACCTAGCATCTGGAGGTAAGTTATTTCTACTTATTTTGAGTTTACTTGGGTTTTAGGTAGATTAACACACAAGATTAGTAAAAAATCATGGGATTAGACAAAACCTAGGGTTTTGATAAAAACAAGATTTAACCACAAAATTTGTTATGGAATGAAGTAGAAATCATATATTCTTGATCCGTAGGTTATAGAGAACAACTTCCTTCAAAACTTTCTGGAATCCGGGCACGTGGGCCTTCGAACAGATTTTAGAAAACTTGTGTTTAGGGTTTGGAAATTACTTTAATTGTTAGAATGGGAACTTGTGAGTTTGTATTGACTAGTTTCTACCTCGTTTAATTAGTTTTGGATCGTTCGGATCCAAATTGAGGGTTTGAGCATGTTCTTGATATTAGAAGTACGCTTTAGAGCACGGTGAGTCTCCTTTTTAACCTTGTAAGAGGGAATTGTACCCATAGGTGAGTTAACTGATTATGTGCTCCTAATTATGGGGGCTACGTACGCACGAGGTGATGAGAGTCCGTGTGTAGCTACTATTATGCTAATTGTCCGGGTAGTTTAGGAGCTGTATCGTGCTATATTTGTAAATGTCCATACCCTTTCATGCTAATGAAATCACTTAAGACATGTTAGGGATTTGAAATAAATATATGTGAACATATGAAATTGTTTGAGCACTTGTATGAATTTATTTGACTATGAATGCGCCTTTATGTTATTTATTGATGATGATTGATATTGTGGATCGGGTTGATCGCCTCAGTAGAAAATAGATCCATCTATGGTTTGCTCCATTCGACCCTCTGACAGTGCACAATTTCATTTATGTTGGACCGGGTTGTACGACCACGGCATAGTGTGCGCATGATATTTATGTGAAATCTTATCCATGACTTACTCTGTTAAATGCCTTGAAGTGAAATTATTATAAGTCATACCTGAAACTGATATAATTTTCTCTACAACTTCGAGCATGCTATTATGCCCATGTTATCCATGCTTCGT
This sequence comes from Nicotiana glauca, assembly GCA_026770625.1. Lineage (NCBI taxonomy): Eukaryota > Viridiplantae > Streptophyta > Magnoliopsida > Solanales > Solanaceae > Nicotiana > Nicotiana glauca. The sequence continues at coordinate 35,285 of MU718073.1, forward strand.
GAAATCTTGAATCATTATTGGTATTGACCTTAGCAAGTGTCAAGTCGACCCTTCGTCACTACTTCTTCGAGGAGAGACTAGATACTTGCTGGGTACATGTTGTTTATGTACTCATACTACGCTTCTGTACTTAATTGTACAGGATCTGAGGCAGGTACATATGGATACCAATTTGGTGCGCATTCTTGATCATTGACTGATATTCCACGGTGAGTTGCTCCCTTCCTATGCCCTTTAGCAGCATGATGGAGTCTCTCTTTGCTTTTGGGCTGTCTATTCTATTCCAGATGGTAGGATAGATTTATTCTTTTGCATAATCTACTAGATTCCCATATACTTGTGACATCAGGCCTTGACACATACATTGGTAGACTATTCTTTTGAGTTGTATAACTATTATCGTACGTTGCTAATTATCACATGTTTTAAATTCAAATTAAGAAATTGATGTAATTGTTTTAGTAAAGTAATCCAACAACTCACTAATATTTTCGTGTTGGCTTTCCTGACAAAGGTGTTGGGCGCCATAACGACCTGTAGTGAAATCGGGCGTGACACTTGCATAATAATGTATATTGGTGTATAAACACATCTTATACACTATTATACACTTTTATAAACTCTTATATACCTTTATACAAGCGTCTGTAGACGACTTTCTTCCATGATTTTCAATAGCAACTCTTATTCAAAACCAATGCAAATATTCATTAAATGACTTCAAATTTTATATACAATCTCCTTATACTATTTCTAACAAGTATAAATAACACTCACTCCAAATTTCTCACAAAATCAAATTTGAAATTTCTACCCACATATTTAAATTAGTTAAAAATCTAATTTTCACCACCAAAATGGATTTGGTTTGTGAACTAATATTTGAGTCATAGTTACTGATTCAAAAATTAACTTAAAACCTTGAGCAGTCTTTTTTAAAAATTAAATAGTAATTTTGAGGACCTATTGGAGTTGGATGTTGAATCTTAGGCTTTTATTTTTAGGCTAATTGGTTGTAAATTGCAATATGGGATATAAAATTGAAAAGCAGGGAGCCCAGTTATTTTTATGTGAAATTTTCCCTTTTAAATATGTCATAACGCTTGTATGACTATAAATTTTTGAATATGAGCTTAAAGGGCAGTCCGCTGCACTAAGCTCTCGCTATGCACGATCTCTGAGGAAGGGATGAATCACAAGGATCTATTATACGCAGTCTTGCCCTGTATTTAGGTAAGAGGTTATTTTTATGGATCGAACCCGTGACCTCGTAATCACATGACAATAATTTTATCAGTTGCGAGAAGGCTCCCCTTCGTAACCTATGACCTTAAACATTACATATATTTTGCATAACTATGAAAGCTACTCATTAGGGTGTGTTTGGTATAAAGAAAAATATTTTTTCATTTTTTTCATATCCCCCCCTAATTTAAGGAAAACAGCTTCCCTAGTAAGAGGAGGATAAATAATTTTCAAAATTGCCATTGCACTTTCTCTCCCCTCCCGCCCAACCGCATCCATCTAAGGGTAAAATGAAAGTTAATGTTCAATCTTAGATATAAAAATGTACTAATATGAAAATAATTCAAACGAAGAGAGTTGAACTTCAAATATTGATAAAACAATCGAAAACAATCATAAGACACACTATAACTATATACGGTTAAAACTAAGCCTATCTGATTTTACTATTTGATCGAGACCAGGAAATTGCATCGTGGGTCAGCCTCGTAATGATTCAGACCAGAGCACGAAGTGAGGTATTGAGTTCGAGAAATGAGGTGCCTGCATAGATCGAGGCCAGCAGCGATTGAGACCAAATATGACAAACTTCGAGCAAAGCGCAATAATGAAAAAATGAGATATTCGTAACCGGTCGAAGATCACGGCGAAAATACCAAAAACAGATCAAATCAAGGGCAATTTTTTAGGTTAATCATGGAATTTACTTTCGTAATTAGAATTGTACCATAGATGAGATTTATATACTATATAAAGAGGGTTCTAATCATTTTGTAAAGACCTGGAATTCATGCAGATCAAAGCAATACAATATTCTCTCTTTAGTTCACACTCTCTTGTTCATCAGTTTGTTATATCTTAACTATTCTTGCACAAACTAGTTCGAGGGTATTCAAGATTGAGGGCTGAATTCTAGTCAAACACTGGTTTGCTTTGTATTATTGTTAATTCCAATATATTTTTTTGCATTTATCAATTTGTATTAGGTGAAATCATATATCCTTAAAACCAGATTATAAGTTTAATTGTTATCTAGTTTTTACAGTAAACAGTTTGGCGCCTACCGTGGGCCTAAGGATAATAGTGATTGCCTGGCATTATTCCCATAACATACCCTGCTTTACGCTTGTTCTCATAAGTATTTTTTATTTCAGGATCAATATGTCTAACTCACAAACAGTACCCACTCACGCCGATGACGGCCTCGGTTTCCCGGGAGAAAACGAAAATGTAGTTGCACCAGGAATTGAAATACCTCAAGCTGGCACAAAGAAGTACTGATTGCATACCTCACCATTGACAGTTTGCATGTCGCCCAACATGCAAATTTGGGCGTCGAATTTGGAAATAGTGTCCGCAGATATGCCCGAGCAGCCGATCAGAGCGCGCACAACGGTAGAGAAGGTGGAATTAGCCTTCAAATAATATTAGAAATATTGATGACTCAACAAGTTGCGATAGCACAATTCAATATCAGAATCGAGCACCAAGCAGAATTAAGCTCGAAACATCACAAGCAATTGTTCGTAGAATCGAACCTATATCGAAGAAATCGAATGCCAATTAATCAGGAACTTACCCCGCCATTATCAAGATGCTTGAGGAGCTCACTAAGAGGATCGAATCAGGTGAAATGAAAATCGTGGCTAATGACAAAAATGTAGAGACGTACAACTCACTGGTTGACCAAATATCGGGGGCACCCCCGATTCTATTGGATTCGAAGAAGTCCATGCACAAGCCTTTCCCTCCAAGTGCGGCTCCGAAGCCCATTCCTAAGAAATTTCGTATGATATAAATCCCTAAATAAAAAGGAACTACCGATCCTAATGAGCACATCACTTCTTACACATGCTTAATAAAGGGTAATGACTTAGAAGATGATGATATTGAATCCGTTCTACTGAAGAAATTTGGAGAGACTCTATCGAAGAGTTCTGTGATATGGTACCATAACTTACCACCCCACACTACTGATTCATTTGCTATGCTTGTAGATTCTTTTGTGAAAGCCCACGTTGGAGCCATTAAAGTTGCAGCGAGGTAATCGGACCTCTTCAAGGTAAGGCCAAAGGATAACGAGATGTTCAGGGAATTTGTATCTCGGTTCTCAATGGAGAGAATGGCTTTGCCTCCAGTCATCGACGGCTGGGCTATTTAAGATTTTACACAAGGTCTAAACACTCGGAGCTCCATAGCCTCACAGAGTTGAATCAAAATTTGATTGAATATCCAACTGTCACTTGGGCTGATGTACACAATCGGTATCAGTCAAAGATTAGGGTCGAAGATGATCAACTTGGAACTCCAATTGGATCGATTTATCCTAGAAGACCCGTGGACAAACTTAAAAGGGATGCCGATCGGGAACCACGATCAAATTGAGATAGGTAGCAGCCATACATTCGAGATCGGAGAAATAATTGGCCCGGACGCAACCCCGTGTGGAATTATAGGAGGAAATATCGGGGACAGAGTTCCTGAGAGATTATGAGATCCGTTAACCATCCGGAATCCACCCGATGCCCTTGGGACCCCAACCAATCATACCAACTAGTCCCATACACATTACTGACTTGCTCGAGGCCTCCAATCACATCAAACAACACTAAAACCATGAATCGACCTCCAATCCAAGCTTTATGAACTTTGAACTTTCCAACTTCTATTTCTAATGTTTAAACCTATTAAATCACGTCCGATTGACCTCAAATTTTGCACACAAATCATATTCGACATTACGGACCTACTCCAACTTTTGGAATCGGATTCCGACCCCGATATCAAAAAGTCAACCTCCGGTCAAACTTCTCAAAAACCTTCAAATTCTAACTTTAGCCAAATTGCTCCAAAAGGACCTACGGACCTCCGAATTCACTTCTGATCGCGCTTCCGACTCTAGAATCACCATACGGAGCTACTCCCAGTCTCGGAATCTCAAACAGACATCGCTAACACTGAAATGCACTCCAAGCCAAACTTAAGAAATTCCTTCTAAAATGCTAACTTCCACAATAGACGCCAAAACGCTCCCGACTTATCCAAAACTCAATCCGGGCATATGTCCAAGTCCGAAATTGTCATACGAACCTGCTGGAACCTTCAGATCCTTATTCCAAGGTTGTTTACTCAAAATTCCAATCCTAGTTCATTCTTTCAACTTTAAGCTTCTCAAATGAGAACTTTCATTTAAATTTAACTCCGATCTTCCTGAATTTAAATTCCAACCATGCGACAGTTTCGATTGGAATGTCGGGTCCAAGGAAGCACCTCGACTATTAGAATACAACATCAGCATCGATGCATTAGGTATTGTATCAGTCATCGGTCGGATTAAGGATACTAGATGGCCTAGACCCATACAGATCGATCCAGCTCAAAGGAACCCTAATAAAATGGGCAAATACCATGGTACCCATGGTCATAAAATTGAAGACAACAGACAACTGAGAGAGGAGGTAGCCCGTCTATTCAACCAGGGTCACCTTCGATATTCTTAAGTGATCGGGCTAAGGATTACTTCAAAAATAGAGATTCAAATAGGCAGAATGAATAGGAAGAGCCACAGCACGTAATTCATATGATCGTTGGTGGGGTCGATATCCCTCAAGGATCGGTATTCAAATGCACCAAGGTGACTATTACGAGGGAAATAACTATCATTATGAATAAAATTAAAGTTAAACATGTGTTGATTGATTGAGGTAGCTCAAAAAATCTTATCTGATCAATGGTCGTAAAGCAACTCGGCCTCCAAGATTAGATCATGCCCGCAGCTCGGGTACTTAACGACTTTCAATATGGCAAGTGAAACCACCAAAGGGGAAATCATTATACCAGTAAATATAGCTGGGACTATCCAAGAAATAAAGTTCCATGTGATCGAGTGTGACATGAGATACAACACACTAATCGGAAAGCCTTGGATCCATAATATGAGGGCAGTACCCTCGACGCTTCATCAAGTCTTGAAATTCCCAACATTGGAAGGACTCAGAACGATGTACGGTGAACAACCCGCTGCCAAAGAAATATTTTCAATTGATGAGGTAATACCAGTATCGACACTGCTATCAACAAAGGGATCGAAGTCGAAGGTAAAGCAAGAAGTCAAATAGAAACCACAATCGTCGGCCTCGACCAGATCGGAGGAAAAGGAAACTTTCGAGGATGATGATTATATGATATCTCAAACCTTTGTAATACCGATGATTCTGATGCCAAGAGGTCAACGGTTGAAGAGATGGAACAAGTCATAATGATCGAGCATCTGCCCGATCGAAAGGTATACCTGGGCACAGGGTTAACTCCCGATCTCAGGAAAAAACTCATTAAATTTGTATTAAAAATATGGATTTTGCTTAGTCCCACCTTGACATGACAAGGATACCACCGGAGATTACCACTCATCGATTGAGCTTGGACCCAAAGTTCAGACCGGTAAAGCAAAAAAGAGGGCCCCTGTCCGACGTTAAGCATGCATTCATCAAGGATGCGGTAACAAAACTTCTAAAAATAGAGTCCAGTTGGGAGGTAAAATATCCCGAATGGCTAGCAAATATAGTCGTAGTCTTTAAAAAGGGGGAATAAACTTAGAATGTGCGTAGACTACAAAGTCATAAACAATGAATGCCCTAAAGATTCCTTTCCTTTGCCGAATGTCGATCACATGATCGATGCCACGTCCGGCCACGAGGTCCTTAGCTTTATCTATGCATACTTCGGGTACAATCAAATACAAATGTACCTGGAGGATCATGAAAAGACTTTGTTCATTACTAAGTACGATACTTATTTCTATAATGTAATGTCGTTTGGGCTAAAAAATGCTGGTGCTACTTATCAACGCCTAGTAAACAGAATGTACAAAGAACAAATAGGTAAATCAATGGAGGTTTATATTGATGATATGCTAGTTAAGTCCCTGCGAGCAGAGGACTATTTAAAACATATGCAGGAGCCCTTCGACATACTGAGAAAATACAACAAGAAGATCAACCCAGAAAAATGTGCATTCGGGGTCGGTTCATGCAAGTTCATTCGCATTATGGTATCAAATCGAGGGATCGAAATCAACCCCGAAAAAATCAAGGCAACCGAAGACATCACAGTTGTTGATAATGTCAAGGTTGTACAAAGGTTAACGGGGCAAATAGCCTCCCTAGGACGATTTATTTCGAGCTCCTCAGATAGGATCCACTAGTTCTTCTCACTGCTTAAGAAAAAGAGCAATTTCGCATGGACCCCGGAATGTCAATGAGCTTTGGAGGAACTCAAATGATACATGTCGAGCCTGCCATTGCTTCACACCCCAAAGGAGGACGAACAACTTTACTTTTACATAGTGGTCTTGGAGATAGCGGTAAGTGGGGTCTTAGTTCGAGAAGAGTAAAGTACGCAATTTCCTATTTATTATGTGAGTTGGACCCTAGGAGAATCCGAGACCCGTTAGCCACACTTACAATAATTAGCGCTTAATTTAATAAGCATCTCTAGGAAATTTAAACCATATTTTAAATGTTACCCAATTTGTAACCATTTTGTACAAGCCTGAACTCTCTGGCCGATTTACCAAATGAGCCGTTGAGATTAGAGGGTATGATATCGAGTATCAACCCCGAACGACCATCAAGTATCAAATCTTGGAAGACTTCACGGTCGATTTCATGCCAGCCCTCGTACCTAAGGTCAAAAAGGAACTATTATTAAAATCCGGTACATTATCGGCGGTGTGGACCCTCTTCACAAACGGCGCTTCGAAGTTCGAAGGTGAAGGGTTACGGGCTGGGCATCATTTTGAAGACACCCACAGGAAATACAATTAGACGGTCTATCAAAACTTCGAAATTGACTAACAATGAGGCCGAGTATGAGACCATGATTGCAGCTCTCGATCTAGCTAAGAGCTTGGGAGCGGAGGTCATCGAGGCCAAGTTTGACTCCCAACTTTTTGTAAATAAGGTCAACAGAAGTTTCGAGGTTCAGGATGATCGGATGCAGAGGTACTTACACAAATTACAAGTGTCTCTGCATCGATTTAATGAATGAAAGCTATAACACGTACCTTGATAACAAAATAGTGAGGCCGATACCCTTGAAAATTTGGGGTCATCGATCGAAGATGACGAACTTAGCTCAGGAACTGTCGTACAACTTTCAAGGTCAGTGATCAAAGAAGGGCATACCAGGATAAACTCCACAAGTCTAACATAGGTTTTTAGGAATAGGTACATCGAATACTTAAATAATGGGAGGCTTCTATCGTATCCTAAAGAATCAAGGACTATATGCACTAAGTCCACACAGTTCACTTTGGCCAAAGACAGAACACTGTATAGGAGAACGTTCGATGGGCCGTTGGCCAAATATTTGTGACGAGGATACATCGATTATGTTCTACGATAAATTCACGAGGGAACTTGCAGAAACCACTATGGTGCCGAATCATTGGTTCATAAAGTCATCAGAGCAGGATACTATTGTGCTGATATTGAATAAGACACTAAAGAATTTATTCGAAAATGTGACAAATGTCAAAGGTATGCACTGATGATCCACCAGCCCGGAGAAAAACTCCACTAAGTCCTATCCCTGTGAGCGTTCATGAAATGTGGAATATATATCGTCGGCCCCCTACCATCGGACTGAGGTAAAGCTAAATTTATTTTGTTTATGGGTTGAAGCAAAGACCTTCGAGAAAGTTAGAGAAAAAGAGATAATAGACTTTATTTGGGACCACATTATATGGTGATTTGGGATGGCTACAGAGATCGTGTGAGACAATGGAAAGCAATTCGTCGACAGCAAAGTGACAAAGTTTTTCAAAGACCACAAAATTGAAAGGATTATATCGAAACCATATCATCCTAGTGGGAACGGACATGCGGAATCAACCAACAAGCACGTAATCCAAAATTTGAAGAAAATATTGAACGAAGCTAAAGGAAAATGGAGAGAAATATTGCCCGAAGTTCTTTGGGCGTATCGAACAACGTTGAAATTCAGTACGAGGGGAACACCGTTCTCTTTAGTCTATAGTGTCGAAGCTCTAATCCCAGTAGAAGTTGAGGATCCTAAATTCATGTTTAGGTACGCAACGGAAGAATCAAATTATGAGGCTATGAATACAAGCCTCGAATTTCTAGATGAAAGACGGGAAGCTGCCCTCATTCGTATGGCCACACAAAAATAGCGGATCGAAAGGTATTACTATCGAAGAGCCAATCTTCGACAATTTAAAACCAGGGACTTTGTTCTGAGAAAGGTCACCCTCAATACTCGAGACTCAAATTAAGGAAAACCTAGCCCGAATTGGGAAGGACCATATCAGGTCCTCGATATCATCGGAAAAGTATTCTACAAACTTGGCATGATGGACGGCGAGCAATTACCAAACAACTTGAACATATGACTCCTCAAAAGATATTACTACTAAGGTACAACCTTCTCCATTTTCATTTATATTATATACTAACCAATTGCAGGTGTTGGATCGAAGGCATCGAGGAATTCTTCAACATGAAGTCCTACGGTTTGAAAGCACGCGTTGCATTCTTTTTCCCTTTGATTGGGTTTTGTCCTAAATGGGTTTTTCCGGTGATTTTTTTAGCGAGGAAACCATTATTTGTGCTACCTTGAGGCAATTCAACAGTATCCGGGGATTTTTTGCTATCAACCTCGAATATTGGGGGGAATCACCCTCGGATTTCAACTTTTTTACAAGAAAGATAGTTCGTGTCAACTAGGTCTCGATAGGTAAAATTTTGTAAGCGCCAAATGGTCAAACGAACCGAGCCCATGTAGATTACTCGATCCTAAAAATAAAACATGTACGCATGTATAATCTATTGAGAAAATTATTTTTCCTTGCAAAATATTTCATGCCTTAGAGAAAATTTTACTTTACAGTTTCTTACTTTTGGTCTTTCGTGGAAACAGGATTAAAGGTTGATCACTACTGAAGTTAGAACAACTTACCCCGTACTCGGGGACTACCGTTCGAAGGATCGATGTAATTGAACTACTAAAATCTCGAGATCATAAGACCTTAAAAAGGCAACCCTCATTTTTATAGGCCACGACCACCCCACCCGGGGACTGACATTTCGAATAATTCCGGAATGTAATTGAGAAACAAGCCAAGAATACAAAACTCAAATTAAAGGCTACGGACAAACTAACATAGTTTAGAGATGTCCGAATTTCATAATAAAATAGGCCTTCAAATATTTTCATAAAATTGGTTTAAAAGGCTACCCTCGGCAAATTTATAAAGGGTTTCAATCATATCAACCCTCGAAAACCCTAAGGGGTACCTAATTGTTCGAACTACCGCATAAGTTTATTTCATGATAAGGCATAACAAAATATGGGTTTTGATAACACTAACCCTCGAAACCCTAATGGGTACAAATTTATCTCATGCTAAGGCATAACAAATGTTTACATGATTAACTTTCTAAGCCGAAAAGGGCAAAATGCCATTTCTAAGACCATATTAGGCTAATTCAAGAGCCTAAGGGCCGTTTTATTTTGAGTTCGAGAAGCCAACCTCACCCACCAAAACCTAAGGGTAATCTTATTTCGAGTTCGAACAAGTACTCACTCGATTATAAAGACTACATTAGTCCAACTTGGACCAAATTGCCTAAGCCTTGTACTCATGAACAAGGCATGAACAAAACAGATTTTTTCAAGGCAGAAACTGAAATAAATTCAAATTAAAGGGAAAACTAATCTTTTATATATATGAAAATATTTACATGGATCAATTAGGATCCTACACAAAAACTTCAAAAATAAAAAATCCTAAGTACATTCCACACTACATCAAGGCGTGAAGTTTGAATGGAACCGTCTAGAGGTAATCATTTACGGGGATGGAAGTAACCCCATTTACACTAGTCAAACCATCCCGGCCATTGGACATAGAATAAGGTTAGGAGGGGAAACCTATCATCATATTGAATGGGTCAATATCGCCGAGAAGGATAAATGGTGGAGTGGTAAAATAGAAAGCATTTTGGCCTGGTCTAGATATGAACCCAACAAAGGGTTGGGAAAGAACCTTCAAGGTATTACTAAACCGATACAGCTGAAAAATCATGGTACAACCTTTGGGCTCGGATACTAGTACACATGGCAACTGTATAGAAATTGGTCGCCTCCATGGCGTGGACAATACTACCCTATTGAGCAGCTAGTGCCACGTCTGGAAAAAACTTTTCACCAAGCTGATACGATATGGGTGACTTTATAAGAAGAAGCACTAGCTGGGTTCAAGAATTCGTTCTTTGAAGATGAAGACATGGACTACAGTGCCATAATTGAGGAGGAGGAAGAAGGCCTCACTATTCAGATCATGAAGAAGGGAGCTGTTCTCAGGAACTGGACAGCCACACCATCCCAAGCCCACCGAGTCCTTAGGTAGCTTGGCAGAATTTACTTCTATAGCCATTCTAGCCATTTAAGATTTCCCATAATTTTGTTTTAAGCTTTACTTGTTTCAAAATAAATGCTCGATTCATCGAGCCGTACTTTGTCTGGATGAGTTTTTAGATTTAATCAAATGCATTGGCTATTTATTATTCACTACTATTTTTACATTTTTACATTTTACAACGTTATTATTACTTTTCCTGATAAACCAGTGACTGTGACATGTAATGAGGCAGCGCAACATAAGAATAGTGATTCAGATGAAGAAGATAAGATACCCAATGAAATTATCAGGGAGGTTGAAAATTTTGAGAGAAAGCCTAAGTCCAATCTGGCCGAGACCGACACAGTAAATTTGGGAGACGTCGAGACCATCAAGGGGACTCGTATCAGTATTTACTTATCACCGACAGAGAAGGAAGAGTACATTTTATTCCTAAAAGAGTATGAGGACATGTTCACATGGTCATACGATGACATGACCGGTTTGAGCACATCTATAGTGGCCTACAAGCTGCCTATTAATCCCATGTGTCAACAAGTCAAGCAGAAACTCAGAAAGTTCAAACAAGTCATGAGCCTGAAAATCAAGAAGAAAGTTACCAAGCAGATCACATACAAAGTTCTCATGGTAGTTGAGTACCCAACCATGACAATCATCTTCCATGATATGATACACAAAGAGATTGAGGTATATGTGGACGACGTCATTACCAAATCCAAGAGGGCCGCAGATCAGATAGCATTCTTGATGAGGTTCTTTGATAGACTAAGGAGGTAAAACTTGAAATTGAACCTCGCAAAGTGTGCATTCGGGGTTACCGCAAGAAAATTATTGGGATTTATCGTTAGTTGTTGAGGGATCGAGCTGGATCCATCTAAAGTTAAAGCTATTCAGGAGTTACCACCGCCTAAGAGCAAAAAGGACGTAATGAGCTTCCTAGGACGTCTCAACTGTATCAGCCGCTTCATAGCATAATCCACAGTCATATGTGAACCCATCATCAGGATGCTACAAGAAGATGTCGAAACAAGCTAGATAGAGGATTGTCAGAAAGCTTTTGACAAGATCAAGGAGTACGTATCCACACCACCAGTTCTGGTCACGCAAGAACCAGGATGACCTTTGCTACTCTATCTATCTATATTAGATGGAGCCTTCGGATGTGTTTTGGGACAACATGACGCGACATGGAGAAAGGAGCAAGCCATATATTACTTGAGTAAGAAGTTCACACCTTATGAAGCACGATATTCTCTTCTTGAAAGTAGTTGATGTGGTTTGACCTGGACAACTCAGAAATTGAGGCATTACTTCTGTGCCTACACTATATACCTCATATCCAGGATGGACCCTCTAAAGTACATATTCCAGACACCAATGCCGACTGGAAAGTTAGCCAAATGGCAGATATTGTTAAATGAGTTCGACATCGTCTGCGTAACTCAAAAGGAGGTCAAGGGACAAGCATTGGCAAATCACGTTGCTAAAAATCTGGTGGGAGGAGCGTACGAGCCTTTGAAAACATATTTTCCTGATGAAGAAATGTTGTTCGTGGGGGAAGACATCACCGAAGCATATGACGGTTGGAGGATGTTCTTCGATGGAGCTGCAAATTTTAAAGGAGCAGGCATTGGAGAAGTTTTTATATCAGAAACGGGTCAGCATTATTCGGTATCTGCTAAACTCAGATTTCCCTGCACCAACAACATGGCAGAATATGAAGCCTGCATACTTTGACTCAACATGACAGCCAACATGAACATTCAGGAGCTGTTGGTGATCGGTGATTCAGATTTGCTTTTGCACCAGGTACAAGGAGAATAGGCCACCAAGAATTCTACGATATTGCCATATATGCATGATGTGTAGGAATTAAGAAAGAGGTTCATGAAGATAGAATTCCGACATGTGCCCAGAATTCAGAATGAGTTTGCTGACGCATTGGCCACTTTGTCATCTATGATACAACATCCAGATAAGAATTATATTGATCCCATTCCGGTAAAAATCCATAATCAACTGGCATATTGTGATTATGTTGAAGAAGAAACGGATGGAAAGCCTTGGTTCCATGACATCAAGGAGTACTTAATGAAAGGAGAATACCCGGAGCATGTAAATCACACTCAGAAATGCACAGTTCGGAGATTGTCCAATCATTTCTTCGTGTGGAGTAATTAGAGCAACAACCTCTTTACAAAGTGTCAAAGACCCCTTTTATATAGGAGGAGAATTCCAACGTAGTACAAAATACATTAATTACAAAGAAGTGGTAAGGTGACAGCTAGCTAATGTCATGGTGCAGGCTCAGACTAACTTCAGAATAGCTTGACAGATTTATCCGCCCTATACGCACTCCTTGGGAACTCGCCCTTTTCTATCATGGTCGTGGTCACCACTGTCCTTAGGTCGGGTGCCGAAGAACCCCGAGGGAGGAGACTCGGCCACAGCCATGTAGCCTCGAGGCTTCAAGATGATCTTTTGAAACGCTTTAATGACGAAAAATTGGGGCCTCCGATTTCGCCGTATACATCCTTTACCTTGGGACGTTGCAATACTGTCGTGAGGGAGCGGAGACCCACCTCGCCTGGGGGAGGCATTAGGATTTGTGTCCTCACCTTCTGTTTTAGAAACCTTATTGATGGTGTTTAAAAGATTGGTGGTGAGGTCGGCCACTGCCGTCATTCTTTCTTCTTTGTTACCTGTTATGTAAGATCTACGTGTACAAGGAAAAAAGAGCTTTGTTTCGTGTTACTTTTTGTAAGCAACCCATGATAGTTATAGATCTAGAAGAGACTAAAAATTTAAGTGGGAGATCTCTAGAGGTGGCGCCAAACTGTTTGACCAAAATGTGTAAACCTTCAGTGAAACTATTAATTTTTTTGTAATAAAGGGCTAAACCTAATTAATAATAATATCTCTAGATTTAGAACTAGTTATTATGAAAAACGTGGGATAATGTTAATGAAGAATTAAAAGCAGTGTGTATTTAATATTCCAAAAGATTTACACAACAATGATAGAGGAGAATCAAGTAATAAATAGCAATTAATGGTGTTTATGTAAATAAAGGGAATATTTCACCCAATATTGAATGAGGTGGATGATTCTTCTCTATAACAGTGATAAATGACACACAAATCTTAGGATATTGGAACTATTCTCGGATCTGATGGAAAAGCATAAGACGATGGATGATGGAATCTTAGCAAAAAGGTATGGTCTGTATCTTTTCTAGAAAGAGAGAGAAAGTCTTCTTCTCAAAAAGTGTTCTTATTAGAGTGAATATTACATACCATATCCCCTTATCTTCTTTTCTATTTATATGAGACTTATCTCTACTAAACCCTAATTGTACAAGTGCAGAGAAACTAGCCGTTACAAAAACCAGTCGTTAATACTCTAACCTTGATGCTCGACCTCGACCATCGTTAACTGTCTGGCTACGAATCTCATTGTTTTCCTTAATTTCTCATTGTGCTAAATTCCCTTAGGGCAAATTTTGACCCATGCTGAATGAACTATGAATGACATTGAACAAATTACCACCCACAAAGCAGACCCTTAAATCACATTATTCATGAACTAATTAGGTGAAGTGACAAGACATGCTTTTGATATAAATAACTACTTTAATTTAGAAAGTATAATAGTGAAATAATAACAAAATATACCATTTGTAACAACTTTAGAAAGTTATAGAACCCCACAAAATCTAAGTATGCAACTGAGAAAAGGGAACAGGTGCACGGGAATTATGTATTATGCCAAAATCCAAATAAACAAGATACGTTGAAAGCAATATTCAGAATACAACAACAACACAGTATAATCCCACTTAATGGGATCTGAGGAGGGTAGTGTGTACGCAGACCTTACCCTTATCCTAGAGTAGAGAGGCTTTTCCCAAATAGACCCCCGACATCCTTCCTTCCAAGAACTTCCCACATTGCTCTTGGGAAGACTCGAACTCATAACCTTTTGGTTTGAAGTGGGTGTTGCTTACCATTGGTGCTACCCCTCTTGAAAGCAATATTCAGAATATTTGAGCATATTCCCAATTGATGCAATTAATGTATCATCTGTTTGGTACGCGAACTGTTGGCATGCCTACATTATGGCATATTCCCCTATATTGTGGCATATTCCCAAGTTTTGCAATTATAAGGCCAAATACATAGAAGCCCATTAAAGTTAGTTCAATTTTTTATTTTGGCACTTTAATTCAGCCTTGTTTTATTTTGGCCTTCCAATCTCATTTTTTTTGTTCCATTTTGACACAAAAGCTGACTAGATTTCATATGTGATTTGTCTCACCCTCGTAAGCGCGTCAGAGCCATTTTTTAAGACAAATTTAATACTCCTAATGTAAAGGCGGATCCATAATTTAAATTCTATGGATTAAATTTTAATATTTTTAACATTAAACCCATTATATTTTTAAAGTTATGGGTTTATATCTATTTTTTTACAATTTTAATGAATTTTACATACAGATTTTTTACTCCGCATTAAAAGTTATTGGTTTAATTGAACCCGTAGTAATTACTGAAAATATATATAAGAAAATATTTTTTCCACGGGAGTGAGGCAGAAAAAATGAAAAATAATAATTTAAAATTACAATTTTTTTTTTGCGGGGAGTGGGGGAGGGGGCGGGGGCAAGTGGGTGGGCGTGGGGTAGTAGCTGGGTATTTGTCCGCGTTGCATTTTATATGGGATAAAAGTTTTTGTGTCAAATTGAAAAAAAAAACCCATTATATTTCTAAATGTTATGGGTTTATTTTTTTTTTTTTACAATTTTAATAAAAAATTTACTCCGCATCGAAAGTTACAGCTGAACCCGTAGTTATTACTGAAAATATATTAAAAAAATATTTTTTCCCCGGGATGTGGGCTGAAAAAACGAAAAATTTAACAATTTGAAATTACAAAAAAAAGTAAAAAAAAAAAAAAAAAAATTTGCGGGTGGACAGTTGAGTGGGGGTAGCACCTGGGTATTTACACGCACTGCTTTTTTATCTGGTAGAAAAAAAATTGTGTACAAAATAAAACAAAACTAAGTTAAAGTATAAAAATAAAAAATTAGGCCAAATTTAGTAGTTTGTATGTGTATTTGGGAGTCTGGAACCAAAATGTTGTTATTTTGGACTCAAAAGATACAAATAAGTGTAAAAAAAAAGTGACCATAATATATATAACGTCATCTCACCTGGCGCTATATAATAACGGTAACTGCACCGTTAATATATAGCGTCAGGTTGTCTGGAGTTATACTGACTTTATGATATAGTGCCAGGACACCTGGCATTATATTCTTTTTGTTCCTGACCCCAGCGTTACGCCTAACGAGGCAAATACCTTCCAGTTTCAGTTCCCCATGTTCCCACTTGCCTTTACTCTTATTTTCTTCTTCTTCATATTTATCAAAACACTTAAAACAAGATTTTACTTAATATTTAGTGTAATTTATAAGAGTTCGTGTTTTTGCTGAAAATTTAAATACCATATTCCCTCCGGTCCAAAATAAGTGATTTTTTGGATGTTTTCACACAGATTAAGAAATCCACCTTTTAGCATTAATTAGCAATAGAATTGACCATATTAACCTTTACTATCTCACATAAACACTCCTAACACATATTTCAATACTATTTACTCCAATGACAATGTAAGAAAAAAATAATTAATTCATTCTTAAAATCTGAAAAAATCACTTATTTTGGACCACAAGAAAAAGGCTAAAAAATTACTTATTTTGGACCGGAGGAAGTAATAAATTTACACTTCAGTAGTCGAGTTGTTACCAAGTCAAATTAGTGGCGCCTATTGAAGTTTGTGTTCTTGTCATTTTATATGTTGGTATTGTTTATAATTTTGCATTACAAAATGTTAATTTATATTCCCTCCGATCCATTTTAATTAATTTTTAGTTTTTTGTAGTTTATAATGTTTGATTTTTTCCCCTCAAAGTTATCCTAGGAGTAAAGAACCTAGGAGCATTTGTTGTATTTCTACTGAATAAATTAAAGTTGACATAATTAATTACATTGTA
>MU718075.1:19121-32889 GCA_026770625.1 Nicotiana glauca
AGAACTTTATCTTATTAAGTGTTTTGATTTTCCATAGCCATTTGTAATCAAGAGTATCCCTCTCATCTTTACCTTGTAGCATGATGTAAGCAGATTTAATGGTGAAAGATCCGTTAGAGTTCATTCCCCAACTGTAGTTATCTTGGATAGGTTGGATTTGCTTGATATAAGTGCTATAGATTTTATTCTTTACTTCTGTAGGGATTTCAAAAGATAGATTATTCAAGTTGAAGGATCTATTGTCAATTATATCCAATAGTGTTTGATGTTGTTCGTGCTTCATTAATCGGCCTTGAATTTGGGCTCTTAGTGATTCCTTTGTTCCTAGCCAGCCGTCTTGCCAAATTCTAATTAATTTTTCATCCCCAATTTCCCAATGTATGCCTTTTTTACAGGTGTGGGATCCCCGGATTATGTTTTTCCAAATATAGGAGCCATTTCCCTCTTGCAGATTCCAACTTTGATTGGTATTCTTTTTATCGTACCTGCTATGGAGTACTCTGCTCCATAGACTATTATTATCCTTTTTATATCTCCAAGCTAGGTTAGCACTGAAGGGTTGGTTTTTTCATTTTGTTTTGTAAAGTCCCAACCCCCATATTTCTTTTGTTTTGTGGCAATGTCCCAATTTATCAAGTGATATTTCATTTTTTCAAAGGTGCTTCCCCATAAAAAATTACTTTGTATTTTATCAATATTCTTTATAGTAGTTTAGGGGAGGTTATAGATTTGCATTACATGGTTAGGGATTGCAGCCAGAGTAGATTTTATGAGAGTTGTCCTCCCAGCTATATTAAGAAAGTTGATTTTCCATCCTTTTAACCTAATGTTCATCCGATCGATAATGTACTGGAAATCTTTCTTTGAAGGATTGGAGNTGCCATTGAGTCAGCCACCTGGTTTGCCTCTCTGAAGACGTGGTGTAATGGCGGGTCACCTGCTCTACTCAATAGGCATCTGCAATCATCAATCGGGTTAAGGGCACAGTTCTTGTTATTGATTAAATTGATGAGCTCCTTGCAATCGGTTTCAATGGTGAGGGGTAGGTAATTATTTTCTGTGGCTAGTTTCAAACCATGCATTAGTGCTAATGTTTCCATATATATATATATATATATTAGTAGCATGTGTAAGACCCGTGTTGTATCCCAAGACCCAATCCCCATTGCCTTTAAGTATGATTCCCAATATTCCTCCTTTACCCGGATTGCCAATGCATGAACCATCCACATTTAGTTTATAACGATTTTCTTCAGGTGGGTTCCATTTGATAAGGATGGTATCTTTAATCGTAGTAGTCCGATTTTGATTTGTAGCTAGGATTTTATATTCCATGGCTTTGTTAACGATGTCTTTTAATATGAGAGGTTTGTTATTATTTTTGAATATCGTCTCATTTCTATGCAGCCAGATGTGCCAGAGGATAAAGGGAATAACTTCAGACCAGACGAGATATTCGTTAAACACTGTATTAGAATCACTTTGAGTTTTTAGCAAGTGGTGTAATGTGAACTTATCAGGTGGCTCCCTGCTTGAGCCCATATCAATTTGGAATGCTTACAGCTAAAGAGAATGTGAGTTGTATCCTCCCACTCAGTGCTACACATGTGACAATTTGGAGAGTTGGTTATATTCCTGTTGAAGAGCATCTGAGCTGTGGAGAGTTTATTATGGATAGCCGTCCAGAGGAAGAACTTTATCTTATTAAGTGTTTTGATTTTCCATAGCCATTTGTAATCAAGAGTATCCCTCTCATCTTTACCTTGTAGCATGATGTAAGCAGATTTAATGGTGAAAGATCCGTTAGAGTTCATTCCCCAACTGTAGTTATCTTGGATAGGTTGGATTTGCTTGATATAAGTGCTATAGATTTTATTCTTTACTTCTGTAGGGATTTCAAAAGATAGATTATTCAAGTTGAAGGATCTATTGTCAATTATATCCAATAGTGTTTGATGTTGTTCGTGCTTCATTAATCGGCCTTGAATTTGGGCTCTTAGTGATTCCTTTGTTCCTAGCCAGCCGTCTTGCCAAATTCTAATTAATTTTTCATCCCCAATTTCCCAATGTATGCCTTTTTTACAGGTGTGGGATCCCCGGATTATGTTTTTCCAAATATAGGAGCCATTTCCCTCTTGCAGATTCCAACTTTGATTGGTATTCTTTTTATCGTACCTGCTATGGAGTACTCTGCTCCATAGACTATTATTATCCTTTTTATATCTCCAAGCTAGGTTAGCACTGAAGGGTTGGTTTTTTCATTTTGTTTTGTAAAGTCCCAACCCCCATATTTCTTTTGTTTTGTGGCAATGTCCCAATTTATCAAGTGATATTTCATTTTTTCAAAGGTGCTTCCCCATAAAAAATTACTTTGTATTTTATCAATATTCTTTATAGTAGTTTAGGGGAGGTTATAGATTTGCATTACATGGTTAGGGATTGCAGCCAGAGTAGATTTTATGAGAGTTGTCCTCCCAGCTATATTAAGAAAGTTGATTTTCCATCCTTTTAACCTAATGTTCATCCGATCGATAATGTACTGGAAATCTTTCTTTGAAGGATTGGAGAATCCTATAGGGAACCTTAGATACTTCCCAAACTCTCTAGTATGATTTATAGCAAGACAATTGCTAAAGTTATTCTTTAAATTAATAGGAACGTTTGCTGAGAAAATAAGCCTTGATTTGTTGAAGTTGATAGATTGCCCTGAGTGTTCGCATAATTTATTAAGGGTATCTATTATAGAGTTGCATCTTTTTTGGTTAGCATTTGCTAAGAAAATTAGATCATCTGCAAAGAATAGGTGGGATAGAGAGGGGCTAGATGGGGAGATCTTAACAGGATCCCATCTACAATAGTCGATTTCGTGGTGGATTAATCGCGATAACATTTCCATGCAGATGATGAAAATGTAAGGCGATAGTGGGTCGCCTTGGTGTATACTTCTACTTGTTTGAAAGAATACAGAGTTGGAACCGTTTACTATGATAGAGGTAGACGTGGTAGATATGCAAGACATGATTAGGTCGATTAGATCTTGGGGGAAGTTTAGGGAGGTTAGCGAGAATTTTATAAATGACCATTCCAGTTTATCGAAAGCTTTTTCCAAATCTATTTTAAGCAGAATTTTTCCTTTTTGTCCTTTTTACCTTTTTAAAATGGTTTAGGGTCTCGTGAACAATAATAGCATTATC
Source organism: Nicotiana glauca (assembly GCA_026770625.1). Classification (NCBI taxonomy): domain Eukaryota; kingdom Viridiplantae; phylum Streptophyta; class Magnoliopsida; order Solanales; family Solanaceae; genus Nicotiana; species Nicotiana glauca. The sequence goes on from MU718075.1 coordinate 22,316, forward strand.
TGAAGAGCGTCTTCCCTTCATGAAACTAGTCTAAGTTGGGTGGATAAGTTTGGCCAGTAGAGGTTTGGTTCTGTTTACAATAACTTTTGTAATTACTTTATAAGCTGTGTTACACATGCTTATAGGTCTATATTGCTTTATAGTTTCCGCATTTTGGCACTTAGGGATTAGGCATATATATGTGGTATTCATGTCCTCAGCCATTTTCCTTTCCCTGAAGGTGTTTTGACAGAAGTTGATAAGAGCTTCTTTGGTTTCATTCCAGATTTTTTGATAAAAGAATAGGTGTAGACCATCCGGCCCAGGAGCTTTGTAAGGTTTAAAGGAGTCTAGAGCGCTTTTAATTTCGCGGATTGTGATATTTTGGCACAAATCATTTTGCTCTGTGTTATTCAAGGTTGCATAGAAGGACATGTAATGGCTCGTTTTATGGGACTTGTTGTGGCTTGTGGTGAAGAGGTTATTATAGTAATTATAGATTAGAGATTTTACTTCTTTTTGGTCGTAGAACCAGTTGCCCCCTTCATCTTTGAGGCTAAGAATTCTATTTTTTCTTCTTCTTTGCATTGTAGTTATGTGAAAGAATTTTGTGCTCGTATCCCCTTCATTTAGCCACTGTATTTGAGATTTGAGTCTCTAAAATTCCTCCTCTAATTTAAGAATATCATTTAATTCTTTCAATAGATTTATTTCAAGATCTAAAAGGAATTCACTCGTTGTATAGTTTGGGAAGTTCTGGATCCCGTTGATTCTAGCAACTAGAATATATTTTTTATGAAAAATATTACCAAAGGTACTAATGTTCCATTCTTTTAGGTTTTTAGTAAAGAATTCAATTGCTCCTAAGATATTGTCCTGATTGGTCCATTATTCTTTGACAAGGTTTTTAAAGGAGGGGTGGGATAACCACATGGATTCCAGCCTAAAGATGTTATTGCTATGGGAAAAATTCTTGAAGAGTTCTAATTTTATGGGACAGTGCTCGGAGTGCAGTCTAGTTAAATGAGTAACATGAGCTTCTTTCAAAATATTAATCCATTTTGCGTTTGCTACATATCTATCTAGCATTTCCATTATTAGAGTTCTAGTTTTTTTTCCTTTTATTAGTCCAAGTATATGTTGAGCCCTTATACCCTAAGTCCATAAGTCCACAGTAGTCTAAACAATTAAGAAATTTTGAAACCCTAGGGTAACTAATAGGGAGGCCTCCGAATTTTTCATTTGATTTGGTGACTTTATTGAAGTCTCCTGCGACTAGCCAGGCTCCCTTAAAACTATTTGCTACTGTTTTTAAATTGTTCCAAAGAATAACTCTATCTTCTAATAAGGTACTAGCATAAACAATAGAAAGTAGCCAAGGTTCTAAGTTAGAATTGATTACCTTGATCGTAGCATGAATCTCTTGGTCAGTTGTTCCAATTTGGTCCACCAACACATCTGCTGCTTTCTACATCAAAACCATGCCCCCCGAGGTACCTTGAGACGTAACTTAAGCCATGTTAGTGAAGCCAAAACTGTTCATGAGTGTAGCATGGTCCGCCAGCTTTGTTTCCAACAGAGCAACTAGGAACGACCTGTTGTAATCTATCATCGACCTAAAGGTTCTTCTAAATTCACCATTCCCCACTCCCCTACAATTATATACAATCAAACTCATTGGTCTAGATAGGGGTGGGGTGTTCTCCTCCGCTTGTGCATGGGGTGGGCTTGCCAAGTTCATGTTGGCATACATCGTCGGGACCATTACCATTTCGTATTTGTAGATTGTTGGAGCTGTCAACTCCCTTATATTGATCGAGCATTTCCTCAAATTCAGCGGGCAACATAAAATTACTCTTTTTTCTCTTCTTTCCTTGAACACAAGTGTTTTTGGCGTGCGTAGCATGGCATATTCCACTCTTCTTGCTGTTGATGTTCCTTCCCTTTCTCCCTCCTCATCCGTCAGTGGTATTGTTGGGCCTTGGGTAGTGGCAGTGTTGTTTTGTGGTTGCTCGACATTGAGGTGGTTCATATGAGGAAGGTTGTTGATAGTGTGGTCATTGTGAAAGAGTGGTAGGTTCATGCTTAGGGGAATGGGGGTGCATGGGGTGTTCCTTTGTAAACGGTTACATAGGGATGGGTTTGCCCCCATGTTTGGGAGCTGCTAGAAAGGTTGGGGTTGTGGGTTCATGAGGGCTAGCCATGGGTGATTGGCTACATAGTCCAACCCAATTCGATGACCCTCCATTACAATTTGGGCTAGGTACTCTATTTGGATTATGATGTTCCTCCCCTCTAGATGTAGGTTCATGTTTAGAGATAATCCTGTTAGGCCGTATTCCAGCCATGAAAGTGGAGTGTGGTTCATTGCCAATGGGGGAGTTGCATACACTAGTGGTTGGTTGTGAACTAGGGTTTGATTGTTCATTGTTTGAGAAGCTTGGTTTCGAGACCACACATTTCTCCTGTGGTTTCGTTGATGCCTCCTGTAGAAGTTGTTGGTGGGTAGCCTTGACATCCTTAGTGAGTTCTTGGTTGTGTTGTTTTTGGATTTTTATGTTAGAAGTTGTTATTTTGGTATTACTGGTTGTAGGACTTAATAGTGATGGTGTTTTAACTCTTAAGTTTGCATGAGTTTTAGGGGCAAGGGGGGTAACGTATAGGATGAGGGGGGGATGGGCTTGTGCTTAGGTTGTTGGGAGTGATTTGAGGTTTTGATGCTGAAGAATCTGCATAGCTCAGATTCTTTTTGTTAACAATTAATGCCTTCTTGTCCTCTTCTTGGGTGGAACAAGGGTCAACTATTGTCACGACCCAAACCCCGGTCGTGATGGCGCCCAACACCTTGTTAGGCAAGCCCGACCATTCCACATTTCCATTCCAATTATCAACTCAAATATTCCAAATTAAGTAAAGTCTCCTATTTCCATAATGATAGTAAAGTGAGTGCGAAAAAAAAATAACCGAAATAACATCCCATAAGGATCTGGTGTCACAAGTCCGAGCCTCTAAACATCTGAACAATATCCTATACAACCAAGTTAAAGCAGAAGTATAAGAGATAACGGGAAGGAGAGATCGGGTCCTGCGAACGCCGGCAGCTACCTCGATAACTTCGCAGTAAGCTGAAACAGCAACAATTTATATCAACTGCCCTCCTGGATCCTTGTATCTACACACAAGGTGCAGGGAGTAGAGTGAGTACTCCAACTCAGTGAGTAATAGCAATAAATAATAACTAAAAGTAAGAAAACCTATAAGAACACTAAACAGTTCTAAAAGTAACAGTACAGGTAAGAACATCTCTAAGGAGGAAAGTCTAGTATCAGTCTACTACTGTCCCACAATTATCCAACACTGCTGCGGCGCGCACCCCGATCCTTACATATAGTGCTGCGGCGTGCAGCCCGATCCAATATAATATATATAGTGCTGCGGCGTGCAGCCCGATCCAATATAATGGATATAATGTTGCGGCATGCAGCTCGATCCAATATAATAGTAACTGCGCTCACTAGGGGTGTGTGCAGACTCCGGAGGGGCTCCTTCAGCCCAAGCGCTATAATACTGCGGCGTGCAGTCCGATCCATATATATATATATCACTGCGGCGTGCAGTCCGATCCATATATATATATATATATATATATATATATATATTATATATAACACATCGGCGTGCAGTCTGATCCAATACATGTATTTGTATATACTGATGTGGCGTGCAGCCTGATCCGGTATATGTCAAATACCTCATTATGGGTCCTCGACCCCGCTCAGTCCATATAGACTTGGCCTCATGGGCCCACTCAGCTAGAACAGGATATTCAACCCTAGGTATTCTTACTTAGAGTACATTTCTAGTACCGGTTCATATTATGCTTTACAGCTAAGAGTACGACTGAGAGTATGTGTTCAACAGGTATAGGGCTCATTTAGCTCCACAGGCTTCCTTAAGGTTCTACAGATCGACACAAGGTCCCAAACATGGCAACTAGCCCAAATATTCGGCTATAAGCTCAGTCTCAGTCAATAAGTACAGTAAACCATCAATCAGGATGGACTAAATCCGAATCCCCAGTCACAATATCACCCTGCTCATCACATGACGCGTGTTTCATCTCAACATAGCACCGTATAGTGCAAATGCGGGGTTTCAAACCCTCAGTATATCATTCATGACTACCACTCACCTCGAACCGGCCACAATCCTAGCTCGCCTTGCGCTTCCCTTGCAATTCGACCTCCTCGAGTGCCAAATCTGATCAAAACCAATAAGAATACATCAAAATAGGCTAATGGAATATAACCCAATCGAAATGACTCGAAAAACACCCAAAAACACGAAGTTGCCAAAACCCGAGCCCCGGGCCTGCTTCTCGAAAAATTACGAAATTCACATTTTCGGAATCATCGTCTCGCCACGAGTCTGTACATATAAAATTTATCAAAGTCGGAGTCTAATAGCCCCTTCAAATTCCAAATTTTTCAAAACCCAAAACCAAGCCCTAATTTCTTATCATTTTCCTATGCTTTCATGAATTTCAAGGATAATTGCACGATTAAATCATGTATTTAGTTCATAGGACTTACCTCCAATCACTTCCCGTCAAAACCCCTTCAATTCCCGTCCAAAAGCTCTCAAGAATGACCAACAATGGTGGAAAATGGGTTAGGTTCGCGAATGAAATGTTTTTAACATTCTGTCAGGGTACTGTAGCTAACACTATGCGATCGCATACAACGAAATTCCTGGGCACTGTAGCTAACTCTATGTGATTGCATAGAACAAAAATCCTGGGTACTGTAGCTAACACTATGCGATCGCATTAGAGCATTGCGATCGCATAGAACAAAATTCCGGGTACTGTAGCTAAACCTCTGTAATTTCATTGAACAAATTTCCAGGGTCTCAAATTACTCTATGCGATCGCATAGCACAACCAAACAGACCCCATAATTCCTTCTATGCGATCACATGAAACCCTCTGCGATCGCATAGAACAAAAGTTCTCTGCAATTTTTCTGTTGCATTTTTCAACTCAAAAAATTCCCGTTAGCCATCCGAAATCACCCCGAGGCCCTCGGGACCTCAAGCAAAAGCACAGATATGTTCTATTACCTCATTCAAACTTGCTCGGATCATCAAAACTCCATCGTTAACATCAAAATCCTCAATTTTCATCAAATCAAAGCCTAAGTTTCTTAAAAACTTCCGAATTGCATATTCGATCAAAAACCCGACCAAATGGCGTCCGAATGACCTGAAAATTTGTAGACATATCCAAAATCACCTAATGGAGCTATTGCAACTCTCGGAATTCTATTCCGACTCCCGGATCAAAATATCACCTATCAACCGGAAATCACCAAAATACTAACTTCGCCAAAATAGGCTAACTTCTTCACCGGACCTCCAAAATTACTTCTGATTGCGCTCCTAAGCCTTAAATCATCACCCGGAGATAACCGAATCATTGGAATTCAATTTCTTTCCCTCTAACTCACAAGTCTACATCCGGTTGACTTTTCCAATTTAAGTCTTCTTAAAAGTGACTAAGTTTCTCATTTCTTATCAAAATTACTCCAATTAAATTCTAACGCACTCAATACCGATAATGAAATAAAGGGGAAAATGGGATGGTAACTCTCGTGATGATGGGTCGGGTCGCCACAACTATCATGGATCCATCATCATATGAAATAATATCACTTACCTTAGCTATGTGAGCCGTTTGGTTTGGGGAATTGATACGAGATTCAGTGCTTGCTGTGCATGGTTCAGTGCTTGCTGTGCATGGAATCTTGGGTAAAGCTAGGTTAGGTGTGTTGTCGAGTGCATTTAGTGTTCTAACCTTTTGGTTAATAAAGGTATGTAGTAAATTGGTATGGCTTAGGGTCTGATGGTCATTGTCCATTAGGTTGGAGGGCTTAGTTGATTGAGATTACACCATGTCCATGTGGTCATTTTCCAGCACATTTAATACTGTGAATTGATTGCCTTTGCTTGTGTCCATGTTTGTTCTATTATCCAGTGGACTTTGTTGTGCATTTACCTTCCTGAATTCCTGCCGGTTGTGAGATGTTTGCCCCATGTTTTTGCTCATGTGTTCATCCTCTTGCTTCGTTTGTTCTTCATTTTTTGATCCAACTTCGAGTGTTCCATTTTGGATTGTGGGGGTGAGTGTGGTATTACCATTTGTTCATGTCTAGCCTTAGTTCTCTTATGTGTAACTATAGTCCAATGGTCTATTTCTTCCGTTAGGGATTCGATCCCTTCTTCATTTTTTTGATTTCCTTGTGCTGCGTTACATTTCGATATCGATGGTTGAGGACAGTTTGTGAGTGTATGACCTAGTCTGCCACAAAATGTGCATAGCATGTTGAAGCCCTCATAAGCAATTCTTTGGTAATGACGGCCAATAATGACATGGGTTTTTAGAGGGCTCTCTATAGGTACTAAGATGCAAACTCGCGCTTATTTACCTCTAGTGGCTGAAGTAGTACATGCATCGATCCTAAGTAGCTTCCCCAATTTAGATCCGATTTTTTGGAGTATTTCATAGTCGTAAAATTCCGTTGGCAACTCTGGTAGTCTGGCCCAGATGGATGAGAAGGTTTGTGAGGCCGTTGACGCTACAAACTTTGGTTCCCATTTTCGTACGGTAAGGAACATGTTTCCTATGAACCAAGGTCCTCCATGAAGGGCTTTGTCATAGTTTCCAGAGTTTATGAACTTAATTAGGTAGTAGTCATTTCCTAGATCTATAAGGGTGATCTTTTTCGTTGGTTTCCATATGGCCATTATTTTATTTTGTAAGAAGGCATAGTTTACTTTCCTACCAAAGATTTTAATAATATCAGCGTTGGTCCAGTTGTCGTAGATTCTTTCCTTGTCTGTGTGTGTTACGAGTATGAAGTTGTCAGATTCGTAGTGGTTTTCAGTTTCATCCGAGGTGTCGAGGCCCTCCACAGACTTTTGTACTACAATTTGATTTTGGTGGTGTGATTCCACCAGGTTTCCTTTCAATTCAATTTGATTTTGGTGGTGTGATTCCACCAGGTTTCCTTTCAATTTGGAGCTGCTTGCTTGGTCGTGTAGTTCCATGGCTAGGTTCGAAGTGGTTAGGCTGTTGGTAGCTTCGTTAGGCTTATCTTGGTCCATCTCCATTGCTAAGTTCATGTTTGATAGATTGTGTGTTGTTGTTTCTTGTATTGGGAAAGCTTTTGTGAGGCAGTGTTTTAATGTTTCTAGAGAGAAGCTAGAGCTTCTCTCTCTAACTTCCTTCCATCCTATATGATAAATATTGTTACCCTAATGATGAAGTTGAAAATTCAAGAATTTCACCTTCTTTTTTTAACATTAAACCAGTTACGTATTTGTCTATTTTAAAAAAATAAACAGGCCCTAGATATGATTCTTGTGAATTGAGCTTCAACTAAGTTTTTTTTTAATTCCCTTATGGAGGCTTGTAAGGAGGAAGATATTTTGGTTTTTTGAGTTTCCGACTTATAAAAGAAAATATTTTGGATTTGGAATTTGATGTATCAAGGAAAAACTTCAAAGTAAACGATATGAGACAATATATACATACACGCTTTGATAAAAAAATTTGAATTTTCTTGAAAATGATTCTTTTGAAAGATCTTCGGTTAACTGTGACCCAAGTGGCCAGACTTGACCGATTCGTCCAGCTAAGGACGAGAAAAACCGGACCCATAACAAGTTGCCTACGTATCTTGACCCAAAGTCAAGTATCAACTAAGTTCTATTCACGCTGTATAGCTTCAAGTTAGTTCCATTAATTATACACCACATAATTGAAGATAGGTCTTTTTGTCCTCGTTATATTTGGTAGAATTTTTGGCTTAGTCCTTTTATACATTTATTTATATTTATTTCAATTGTGATAAAATCCATCTACTTATTGTGGGTTACCAACAAAGGAGAAAAAGTATTTTAACAATTAAAAAATTACTGTATTAACCTAAAAGGGATGACAACTTGCGAGGCAAAGTCTAACATCAAATTCACAAGTTTTTAAAATAAAACTGAATATTATACTATAAAAATAAATGAAAAACATAAACTTTATTTGTGGACAAGATTGTGTCCAATTCCCACGTCCAAGTCTTTTAATCAACAATCATAAGAAAATATGGTCACTTAAACATTTTCTTTGTCGTAGCTTTCATTTGAACATTTTCTTTCATAATATATTTTCATGGAAAGACTTGTGCATTGAATTAAAATGTCTTACAATTTATTTTGGAACTATATGTTTCTTTCACAAAAAATTGCTAAATTTGATGTGGAAAAAGGAACAAGTTGCCCCAAATCCACGGCGATTAAAGTAAGGAATATTTTCTACAATCAGAAAAAAAATTATGTTCATTTAGAAACTTGATATTTACATTCATATCATATGTACTTATCATAGTTAAGAATGATAAATTAATATAAAAACACATATTAAGTGAACCATGCTTAAGTGATCTTTGGAGAAATTATTAGCTGGGAATCAAAGACTATCGGTGAAAGGTTAAGTTGGCGTTTGGACATAAAAGTTATAACTTTTGAAAAAAAGTAGCATTTGAAGTAAAGTTAAAAAGTGATATTAGGAATTTGAAATTATATTTTGACATGCATTTCACTTGAAAAATATTTCAGTTTTGTGAAGGGGCAAAAAAAAAATTGAAAATTTTGAAAACTCATTTTCGAAATAAATAAAAAACTTGTAAAATTTGATGGACAAACACATTTTGAAAGAAAAAAATAAAAAAAAGGAAATTGTTTTTGTGGACAGACTAGTCCTATGCGAACTGGTCCTAATATTGCAGAAAAATATCATAAAATTGATTTTATCAATTACCACTTATTAAATTGTTTAATAAAAAATCATTTTCTAATGAATATTTAGCCCTTAATTAACTGCAGAAAATAAGCTTATTATATTTTTGTAGCTTCCATTTAACGTTTCCATGGAAAAACGTGTGCATTAACTTACTATCTATCATTCATTTGGAATTGTCCCTCTCTTTTCCTTCTTCCCAAACATGTACATTGACTTGAGCAATATATGGTCTGTTCAACAATTACTAAAGAGTAAAATCAAAGTGAAACATCAACTTGAAAAAGTTTGTCCCTTGTAGCTTTCGTTTGAAATTTTCATGGAAAGACTTGTTCACTGACTTGAACTAAACAACAATAACCCGGTAAAATTCCACTAGTGGGGTCTGAGGAGGGTAGAGCGTACGCAGATCTTACTCATACTCGTAGGCGGACCCAGAAATTTAATACGACGGGGGCACATTATTCTGTTCAATCACTGCCCCAAAGGCTTTTAGGGTTAAGGGTGCCAAATAATTTAAATTAACCATTTTCAAGGTATACACATATACATATACAAGATTTATGACGACGTTTATGGGGTCCGGTGGCCCCTCAACCTAAGCCATAGGTCCGCCTCTGCCCCTACCCCAAGGGTTAGATAGACCCTCGACTCAAGCAGATGAAAAAGACAATATAGAAGTACCAACAACAAAAAGCATAGAAATAATAATAGAATCAAAAGTACCAAAAAATAGATGAAAAACAATAACAGTAACACGTAAGAAAGGCTTGTCCTTTCAGCAGCAACAACAACAACAATAATGAAGTAATAAAATTCCACAAAAGAAAAAAAATATTTTTATTTTAACTACACTGAGAAATAATTATATGACTTTAAGGGGAAAAAAAAAGAAGGAAATAACAGAATATGAAGATGAGAGAAATCTTGTGAAAGTGAGTAGATAAAGATTAAAAATAATATATTTGCCATTTTTATCATTTGTGAAATTTCAAAAACAATTTAAAGCATAATGTCTATGTATATTAGAAATAATTCTTTTACTTTTTGTCGTTTTAAATATTAAACACCATTTTGATTACTATATTATCCTTTTTTTAAAAGTGAAATAGGTTCCACTTATTAAATAATTTGATTTGCACGTCCCATAACCATCTTTGCTACCTATTCGTTTTTAATATCTGACCTTAATGAACATTCAATTTTTTCAATACTTTATAACAGGTTATTTAACGGAATTGGTATCTGCAATATTATGCACTAAGTATAAGTGTATTAGGTAATATCATATCGAATACAGCTTATATATATATATATATATATATATATATATATATATATATATATATATATATATATATACTTACACTATACTATGCACTAAGTATACATGTATGAGTCAATACCGTATCGAATACAACTTATATATGTATAATATATGTACTTACGCCATATTATGCACTAAGTATAAGTGTATTAAGTAATACCGTATCGAATACAGCTTGTATATGTATAATATATGTACTTACGCTATATTATGCACTAAGTATAAGTGTATTAGGTAATACCGTATCGAATACAGCTTACATATATATATAATATATGTACTTACGCTATACTATGCACTAAGTATAAATGTATAAGGCAATACCGTATCGAATACAGCTTATATATGTATAATATATGTACTTACGCTATATTATGCACTAAGTATAAGTGTATTAGGTAATACCGTATCGAATAC
>MU718076.1:0-26468 GCA_026770625.1 Nicotiana glauca
ATATATATATATATATATATATATATATATATATATAAATTAACATGCACAAATAAAAATGCAAACAATTAATGGAAAATAGCACCACAATGCACAAAAATTGTAAAAATAAGGAAAAATCCTTTTTTTTGTTTGAATTTTTGGGAATAATTCATATATAGGGAAAAAATCACGTGCTCACAGGTTTCACTAGAAGATCTCTTTAATGTGGCAGGTGGAGGAGCCACAAACACGGGAGTGGTCGATGGTGGAGGGCATGGGATTTGTTTGGGTGGTGGAGGTGGTGGTGTTTGGGAAGTAGTTGTGTAGTATTGCTGGTAGGTAGGGTAGGCCGGAGAGGAGTTCACTGTGGAAGGCTCTTGCGGCTGAGCTAATGGTGGGATATAGGCAGGGTTAGCAGGATAAGCTGGTAGTGGGTGTCCCTTTGTCCAGGCCTGGTACATTTCGGCCATCTGTTGCTTCAATTTATATCTCCCCTCTTTCATGGCGTTGACATCCACAACTTCTTCCTCCCTAGACGGGTCGACGATGCTTGCTTCTAACTCTTGGTTGACCATTTTTGACTTATCTTTAGAATGGGTGTTGTATGGGTGGGTTGCCAAAATGACAGTCAATTGAACAACTTGCCTGGACTCATCATCAACAACAATGTTGTTAGCGGCTAGGGCATTAACAAATATATAACCGCACATATGGGGAATGAATTCACCTAGACAGTTAACGGTTTCTATTATGCATTTGCTCGACCACTTGCGTCATCTCGGCTTTATTTATTCTCGACTGTGACTTCTTTCTTTTATTCTTGCCTTTGTTTCTTTTTACTTTGACATTGTTTCTTTGTTGCGGATTTTCCCTTCTCTTTTGTTTCTCTTTTTCTCTCCCGTTTTTTCTTTTATCTCTCCGCTCTTCTTTTCTTTTTGGCTTTTTATTCTCACTGTATTTTCTTTTTTCATATGGCTATGGTCGGATCCTATGGAGATTGCCTATGTATCGTGACCGTGCCTGAATAAGATCAAATGCAAATAATTGAAAAAATAGAAACAACAATGGTTTTTTTTTGGAATTTTGATTTTACTAATAGCAAGCATTTCAATTATAAGGACTCAAGACCGACGCTTCAAAACAACTAACAGACTCTAAATGACCAGACGGGCTACAAACTCCATCAACAATTATTCCACTTTAAAATGAAAGTGCAGACTAACTCGAAAGGAAAATACAGAGTCAAATCACTGACAAACTCTAGTAAAAGAAAATACAGACTCTAATGACGCTCATGAATACATTAAATCTCCTGGTGCCCGCGGGACATTGTTCGGTCTCGCCGCAGGCCTATATGCAAGTTCCCCTTGGAGTATGTCCAGGTCGCTCATTATCTGTTTCACAAATATCATCACTGAGGCAAAGAAGGTAGTCTAAGTCATGTTCTCGCACATTTGGCATTTCCTGGTGATGTAATGAGCAATAGCTAGGATTTTTTCTCTGATTATGCTTTTTTTCCTGAAGTAGCCGCCCTATCTGTTCGGCCCTGGCCTCCAAAGTCTGCTAATTTTGCTCCTGGAGTTGTTGCAGGTCCATTTCTATATGTGCTAAAGCAGTATAGCAGTGCTCCCTTTCAACCTTGAACTCTTTTGCTTGTTTGATCATTTTGTTTTCTGCGGTAATGACCTTTTTCCTCAATTAGGCGACCTCATTATCATGTTCTTCTCTCAACTGCTGAATCATGCGGGCTCGTTCTTCTGCGTTTTTAGCCAACTATTTTCGTACCCCGGCTAGTTCCCTTTCTGCTTTGTTGAGGTCAAAACTGTAGTCCTTTACTTTTTGCCTTAAATTTTCTATAAAATTTGCATCTTTGGCACTCCTAACAGGGTTTTCAGCCGCTATCTTCAATTTTTGGATTTGGGCTCGTAAGGCTTCATTTTCATTAGGCAAATTCTTTTTCTCACCCTCATCAGCTGCAACTTGCACACTGTTTTCAAACCTAAGGTCTTGGACCTGTTTTTCCAGCTCGCCTATTTTTGCCCTGTACTCATTTTCTTTGGCTAGCCAAGCCCACTACTCTTGCGATGATTCAGCAAACTCCTGGAGGTAAGGCCTTTTGGCTGGCCTCCCGAATGCAGCATCCCTTCTATACCAAGCCTGATAATCAGGTGACACTTCTCCTTTAGATTGATCCCGAACACAAGTATTTGCCGTCAAATATTGACATTCGCTCCAGACCTAGCGAACCTTTGCTTGAGGAAACTAGCCGTCGGGGCCAATCTCAACCACTTGCAAACTAAGATAATCGTCTTTTGGCACTATCTGGCATCTCCCGAGTTGTCTCAGCACCCGATACGGGGCGTAAGGCTGAATGCTTCTAAGACCCATCAAGAGGAAATGCGGCCGTGCTGCTGGCATATATATGATTTCATTAACAGGCAACCATCCAAATGTCCACTCTATTTGACTAGCAGTGAGGGACCGAAAGCATGTTGTCCAACCCGTGAATCCTTACGGCAAATTGACCCCTTTAATCCTTATGTAGAACTCTTCTATGCATGTTTTTTCCGGAGACCCATAGCTCAAGAACTGAGGAAGGTGGCACAGATGCTCGATCATCCACATTTGTAACAGTAGACTGCATCACTCGAAAAAATCTTTCCCGGCCTTGCAGGCTGTAAGAGCACGGAAGATGTCGGCTAATATCATAGGCGCAAGAGTACTTTTGGCTTGAGTAATTAACGTGCTGACGACCCCGACCATTTTTATGTCAATGTTCCCATCTTTCCTTGGAAATACCAAAAGTCCCAGAAAAACCACCATAAAAGCGAAATGTCTATGCTCCTCCCACTTTTGGCGGTTTCCTTTGCTACATATCTTGCTTTCTGGGTTGCTGAACTCCCCAATGTGGCCATATTTGTGATATATGAAGTTTGGAGCACAAAATCCATTTGCCAGATCTGTGTTGTGGACGGTCCTGATTATCTTCAGAGAGTCTAGAAATCTGTGCACGACTACAGTTCTCGGGGCAACCAAGTACTTGTGCCTTAAAGGAACCTCATCTTTTCCGATGTATCCAGTTACTTCCTCTAATGTCGGGGTAAGCTCAAAGTCAGAAAAATGGAACACATTATGTGTCGGGTTCCAACATGTAACCAGTGCTCTGATAATATCTCCCCGAGGCGCAATCTCTAGCAAACCGGTAAGCCCTTTCAAATATTTCTTGACCTCATTTTTTCCTTCGCCTCCTAAATCGTTCCACCACAGACGTAACTCCAAAGGGATTTTATGCATGATTGAGAATGGTTCATTTGAGTCGTGCTCATCCTGCACATTTATTAAGGTGATTTAATCACTTATTTTTACCTACAAGTAAACAAAAAATGGCACTATTCTTTTTATTCAAATTTCTAATTTCAAAAACAAACTCGGTCTTGCAAATACGGCCTTTAGCACTTCGGGGAAAGATTTTAAGGTAGTGCCCGCTAACCATTGAGAAATGACTCAAAGTGGCCGCTCTTGCACAAACAACCTTCCGACGCCCTTTTGGGGACATTCGGCTTATATTCCAACAAGAATGGCATCACTCGACTTATTGGACAAAAATTAAAATTTGGTATTTTTGGCTAATTTTGCAAGGGGGTAGTTGGACCCGATGAGGGTTGCCTACGTATCTTACATCTGGTGAGAATCAAACCAGCATAGTTCAGGCAAATAAACTAGCTATTTTCGAAAACAAAACTCTTTTTTGTATTTTCTTTCCCACAACTTGAAAATAAAACCCTTTCGTTTTTTCTTCATTGACAAATGACACAAACTATGTCTAAAAAAAACTCTTTGTTTTGCTTTTCAATGGCACATAAAACAAATTATTTAACATAAAATAAAAAAAATATTTTTGTTTTCCTTTTCCATTGACACCAAACACTTCTCTTATTTTCTCAAAAATCCGGCAGAGTTTCGGCACTATTTGGACATTGGTTTTTGCTAAATCGTGTAATTAACTCTCTACACTATTATTTCTTTTCCCTTTTCCCAAATTCAAGCCGATTAGCACGCGAGTCCGAGACAAATAAATGCAACATGTAAAATACATCATGGTGGTCTTTTCATATCCGGTTACCTGTCCTAGATGGACCAAACCCCTGTGTTGAGTCCCCTAAGTCGTATGCACGTGATGCAAATAAGCGCTCCTACTAAGGATCCGACATGGAGTCAAGTTATTCTAGGTTCAAAACCTGGGTATGTGTTCTAGACTGTGTACCCGAGCGGACAACTCAAGTCGAGGAGGGGGCTACGTATCGGGAACCAAAAGGCCATCCGGCTTAGTAACTTGTCCAGCCTATTTCTTATTCGCGATATTGACACTAATAGAATAGGAAGTCTCAACCAGTAAGCACATCCCCGGAGGTGAGAAGAGAAGGGTTTCGGCGCAGTTTATATAAATAGTTCAAATAATATCAAAGCGGTAAAAAGCATATTTTGCACATTAGGCATGGAACATGTAGGAAAATCATATAAAGCCCAACACAACAATTATTCTAAGCTCGAATTCTTAAACCCTGAGCTGAAGTTCTGGGTTTGTTTCCCCAGCAGAGTCGCCAGAGCTGTCACGCCTCCTTTTTCACTACACCCGCAAAGGCATAAAGGAGTTTTTCCACTTAAAGGACAATCTGAACGGGATTTATTATTAAAAATTCAGAATCGCCACTTGAGAGATTAATGGTGTCCCAAGTCACCGGTTGAATCCCGAACCGAGGAAATTATGACTCTGTTAACAGTCCGCGAACCAGAAATCCGGGTAAGGAATTCTGTTAATCCGGGAGAAGGTGTTAGGCATTCCCGGGTTCCGTGGTTCTAGCACGGTCGCTCAACTGTCATATTTGGCTTATTTATTTGATTTTAATACATGTCTTATCCTACATGCTTTTAACTTTGAACCTCTTTTATATTATTATTTTAAGAAAATTGCAACACCGTGAAAACATGTCTCGAATCGCATCACATAAATGCACCCGTAACTTTTGACACATTTTGACTTCGATGAGATTTGGATTTGGATCACATAAATGTGCACCCGTATTTAAGAAGGTAAGATTATTAAAACGCGCCTAAAGTGACTAACGTGTTATCTTTGCGAAAGGCCGTGAAATTCACTAAACGGCCTATCCCGAAATCTAGGTATTTTTAGTATAACAATTATCGAGGGCCCCGCCATTTGTTTTTGTGTAGCGAGGCTCATATCGTTTTATTTTAAAAAGGGCAAACCTAAAAGCAACTATGATTCTCTATTTTGTTTTGTCTCTAACAATAAGAGAAGAAGCCCTAATTATTTATTATTATTTAAAGCTACCATATTTAGGGCCTATGAGCTCATATAATTTCAAATCTTCTTCCAACTTGGGCCTTGAACCCAGCCCACTTAAAATTAAAAGTCCAAATATGCATAAGGGCAGGCTAGCCATGAACTGGGCCAAGGTCCAAATGGACATATGACCAGGACAGGATCTGGGCTGTTTACGAGGCCCAAATTGCCTGTAATGGCTCATCAAACGAGGCCCTGATTCAATTGGGCCAAATCTTACTGGCGTTGTTACATACATACGTTTGTGTTCGGACTATTATGAAATCAAACTAACTATTTTTTTGTTCAGGTATGAAATCAAACTAACTATTCAGCAAACTAACTATTTTGAATCACTCAAATTAATACTACTAAACAGCATTTAAACACTCAAATGACTTTGTGACCTTGCTTGAACTACTGAAGTAAACAGAAAAACCATTTTTAACGTATATCTACAGCTGCCAAGGTAATAATCATGCAGTCTAGTTTTTTTTTTACAATTCATACACAGTATTCAGCTACTAAGAAATTGATCTACAGCTGATTCCAAATATCACAACAGTGTAGAAAACAGTCTAGTCAAGTCTCAATTATACAGTCCTGGATTTTAACACTTACAAATCAACTTCAAACTAAGTTTAACAATTATACCTAATATCTAATTAACTACCAGCACACACGTTCCAAGCAACACATCATTTTAATACAATCCAATATAAACTGAAAGTTCAAGCATTCCAATTCATGTTAAAGTCCTAATTACAGTCCAATTTTCACTACACTAGGACGACCACTAGGTTACATCTGAAACATTCAACATAATAACAGTATTGAGCAGTAGATCTGTAGTATGAACTTCAATTTTATTTCGTTCTTCAGCAGGAGTTCTACAGTGAAGCAAGCTCAAATGTGTACCTGGTATTGGAGATATAAGAAAAAGAAGAAGGAGATCAGCAACAGTAATAGGCAGCACCAGTTCCACTGATCAGGGAGATTTTAAAAAACCAAACAAATTCCAAGTAATCAACCACAAATCACTTGAAACACACGTGAATAGATTCGAAATGCTCCAGAATACCATAGTAACTCAAAACTCAATCAAAACCAGTTGAATTGAACCCAAAGCTACTTGGAATTAGCTAGAAAATTTTTGAATTCAACAGCTTAATCACACCAGCCCACTTCAATCGAACCTAAATTTCAAACTAGCTATGAGTTTTCAATGAAACAGTACTTTTTGAAAAAAAAAATTTGGTTTTCTAGAGGTTTTCGACTGTTTTTGTGTTTTTTAATGTTTGAATTTCAAAATCAGATCTGAGATTATAGAGAGATTTTTGGAGGGGAGTTTTGGAGGCTGCCCAAACTTCTGAGTGAAGGAAAGAGCATGTCTATTTATAAGCATAAGGGAGGGCAGCCCTCAAATTTTTAGTTTTCTATCATAGTCCCTCTTTATTTTCATATTAGTCCTCTATTTTTTTACTTGCTTCTAAAGTTAACACACTTATCTTCTGAAATTTGACTTAACACCCCCATCTAGAAGCTTCTAGGAAGTTCTTGCTAGATTACATACCCTTGAATTATCTATCTTACCCTTGACTTAGTCCTGAAATCACTAACCTACCCTCAGCCCTGTTAACTAACCAAACCACCTGTCTAACTAACTATAGTTAAACTAATTATTCTAAGAAAATTAATCAGCCAAACAAAGTTTATAACAAATCTTAGCACTTAACTAGCTATTTTAATTAAAAACTACTATTAGCTAACAGCAGTCAAACACAAACAAAACACTGTCTATATTTGGAAGCAAAATCAATATGAGACTCAAATTATAATCAAACCAAACCAACCCTAAATCAATCAGTATACCTAAGATGAGCAAGAACAAACAAACTCAGGAACTAATAAAAAAAACAAAGAACAAGGAGAATTTTAAACAAAAATACAACAGAATCAGAACCAAGATTTACCAAAATGAAAATTAACCTAGAAGTTAAATGTTACGAGAACAGAATTGATTCACATAATAAATGAATAATCAAAAGTATGTTTAAACTAACAGAAGTAGAATATTAGTTAGATTAGGATTAAACTAGACTAAAAATTTAAACTAACCAGATTCAATTATCAACAAAAGCACGAATTAAATTAACAAAACTCATTAGAACAAAGGAAAAATAATAAAACGAGAAGAAAAACTTACTGATTTTTGAAATCTACAGGAACTGTCCTTCGAAATTGGTTTTCAGTTAATATTATATGTCTATTCTGTCAAGAATAAGCCTATATTATTAACTATAACTCAATTGCCTTTGAAAATCTCCAAAACAGGCTTGAAACCTATGAACCCTAGATTTGAATTTTGGTGAGTTTCGGCGGGATTTGAGGAGTTTTGTCTAGGGATTAGGGATGAGGAAGTAAGGGGAACATGGGGTATGAATTGGGGTCATTTGGACGAGGTATTGTCATGGCCGGAAAAGTTTAGATCTAAAATTTGAAACAAACGGCTAGGGTTTGAAGAACGAGGAGAGGACGGGAATTCAGTGGTGTAATTTTGTGGGAATTTGGAGCATCCCCGCCGGCGGCGGCGATTTTCGGCCGGTAGCGCTAGGGCGGAGGGTGGCGGTGGAGGCGGTGAGGGGCAGGGCTACGAGGAGGGCGAGTTTGGTCTCTAGGGTTTCAAAGACTTTAGGACATTTTTATTTAATGCCCACAACTGATCGTAGCCGTTGGATGAGAATGGACAGACGGTATGGATTTGATTTGGCATTTATAACTCAAAACGACGTAGTATGGTCCCTATACTACGTCGTTTAATTGGTCTCAGGGGCAGGGCATCTGGACCGGGTATTGGGGGCATTTGGGCTGGGCTAGGAGTGAGTTTGGGAGGGGGATTGGTTTGGGCTGGCCAATTATTGCCCAATTTTGGTCTTTTAAAGAACAATCCACTTTTAATTTTTTTTTGTTTTTCATTTCTTTATTTCTTGTATTTTATTTTTATTTTTATATTTTTCTAGTTTTATTAAAATGCTAAAAAAAAAATTGACACTAAACTCTAATTCCCTATCCATTAATTTCTAATTAAAATGCAAACTAAGACATATTTAAACTAAAAATTCAAAAAAGGTCATTTTTGTTATTTTTCTTGTATTTTGTTCTAGAACAACTTAACCGCTAATTAATCCTAAAATATGAAATTAAATCCTAAATGCAAGTGTCAAGTGTAATATTTTTTATATATTTCATATGAATTAAAATGCACACATAAAAAATGCTAACAATTAACAGAAAATAACACAGAATTCGCAAAACTGTAAAATAATGAAAGAAAAATTATTTTGTTTGAAATTTTGGGAATAATTCACATATAGGGTAAATATCACGTGCTCAGACCAGAGAGCTCGAAGCCTAGGCCAAGAAATTGTCCTATCCCGAAGATGACGAGGAGCCCAAAGACTTGGGAGCGTCCGAGGATGGTGAAGATCCCAAGGGTGATGGTGTTGCCCCCGGCGAAGGCTAGGCCACTTAGGCCTTTGGGTGTTTTTGTTGTATTTGGTATTTTTTTAGTTTGTTCGACCTCTGAAAATATTTTCATCGGGCTGTTTGGCCCTTGTAAAAAGAACTTTGATTGTGAATATAAGGCTTTTTCTCTTTAACAACTTTAGATTTTTCACTTTGCCTTATGTACTTTTCTTTGCGAAGATCTAAATGCCTTAACATGAAATAGTTAGGTTTTGTTCAGAAACTCAAAGAAACCTTGCCTTCGAATTTATTTAGTTTTAAGGCATAGTGGGGGTTCTATATGACCGAGATTTTTCTTTCCCTTAAGTACTTAGACTATTTTTTATATTATAGTCTATCGAGGGTAGCCTCTAGAATCGGTTATGAAAATTTTCTTTTGGAAGGCGTTGTTTGCTATTACGGGTCTCGGACATCTCCAAGTCGTGTTAATATGGCTGTAGACTTTTAGTCGGGTGTTGCCCAGTGGATTGCTTTCCTGAGTGATCCGGTCTTGCCTAAGATAACAGTCCTCGAATGGGGGTGACCGTTGCCTTTAAAATTCGGTGGTTGACCAATAGGTCTTGTGTCCCCGAGGTCTAATAGCATGGACAGTTCGAGTTTGTTTTCGAGCGGTAGTCCCTGAGTGAGAGAGTGATTGTTCAATCTCAGGTTAAAGCCTCATTTGGGCTCGTAACCTTTAGGAGACCAGAAGCGGGGACTTCCTTAAGAAATGTAAAGATATTTTTATTAAAAGACAAGATGATTGCAAGGAAGACACTTCTCTTTATTCTTGTGTATAATAGTAATATATGTGTATATGCTTTGTGTCAGGGCTCAAGGAATCTATGCAGGCACGGTTCGTTTGACCGTTTGGCCCTTACAATAAATCCTACCCATCGAGACTCTTCCATCACGAAGTAATTTCTTTGCTAAAGTTGATATCCGAGGGTAATATTCCCATTATTCGAGGTTGATCATAAAGAGAAGCCTCAAATACTATTAATGTGATCTTTAACATCGATTTATGACCTTCCTTCTGTTCTAAATTAGCACGATAAATTATCATGTTCCACTATTTCTTCGTTAAAAACCTTGCCAGAAAATCCATTTCGGATAAAACCAATTCAATAGAAAAAGAGGCTAACACGTGCTTCCAGGCCTAAAATCTGTACCACTTCTTGTTGGTTGCCTACAAGTGTTAGTTCAAAAAGAAGTAAAAAGAAAATGAATGGGGTCGTACCTTAGCAGTAGTATCGCTTCAAGTGAGTTACGTTCTAGTTATTCGGTAGCCTTCCTCCGTTCATTGACTCGAGATTATACAATCCTTTCTTGGTGATTTTGAGTATTTTGTATGATCCTTCCTAGTTCGGCCCCAACTTTCCTTCATTCGTATTCCGGGTGTTCAGTGTGACCTTCCTTAGTACCAAGTCACCGATATTGAAGCGAGAAATAGATCTCACTCGAACTAAATGCGATTCAAATGATGTCAAATATAAAAGAACGGTAGCTTGCAAAAAGAAAATAATATTATAATGCTTTGGGATGTGTGTTACAATGTATTTTACAAATAACCAAACCCCCTTTATATAGAAGGGGAATCCTACTTTAGGTACAATTCTATAAAAGGTAAGATCACATAATTTGCTAATTAACCGGTTTCTCATTGGTACATGCCGAGATTTTCCACCGTGATATCTGACCAGTTATGTATATTTCAGCCTTCTGTTATCTGGTCTGATAATGTTTCCTCGAGTTCATTCGGAGTTAGGGTCGAATATGGGTTCACGAACTCGGTAACCTTGAAGATGGGTTTCCTAACCTCGTATCCTGGTTCGATGAAACCTGAGGTCGATCTTTAATCCATTACGTTTCAATCCCGATCTGTCATGTAACACATGAGCCTTATTTCGGCCGTCTACAATATTGTAGATGGTATATGAGTTGTGATATTCAAACTAGTAGAATTCCAATAACAGTTATATTTATTATAGAGTACATTTAGACACGAGAAAATGATGAATTAAGTCTTGTTCCATATTTTCCTATATATATTCTTCAATCTAAATATGTCGGAACTAAACAGAAAGTAAAGTGCAGAATAAATAAAACAAAAGTAAGTTTACGTAGAAAATCTTCTTTGTTCAAGAGAGTAAAAATTACTAGATCTACCCATATAAGGATTCCCTCCAAAATTTCACTAAATAACAAAAAGAGACTTTATGTTACAACTCTATAACCAAAGAGACTAACTCTAGTACCTTAACCCCTACAATCAATTCATTATAGCTAACTTCCAAGACCAAAACTCTATCCTAAAAAGCAACTCAAATTATCTAGAATTTATTACCAACCAAAAATACTTCTCAAAAGAAAAGTAGGTTACAATTTGAGAACAATGAATCAAGACTCAACAACTAAAGAACTTAATAGCTTTATCGTCCAATCAGGGGTTTTAGCTGTGCAACTTGAATTCTCAAAAGCACATTCTTGCTATAACTACTATTTTTCGTGAACGATTTGTAGTATTTATGCAAAATAGAGTAAGAGAGAATAACAATAATATAATTCTTTATAAAGGCGTGAGGTTTCGCCAAAAATACTTCTCCAAATTTTGCTGCAAAACCTAGAAAAAATAAAAAAAAATATCTTAATATTCGACTTGGTTTCCTTAATTAAATCCTACATCCTACGCCTTTCATTTTATACAAGTGATTCATAAATCGAATATGAATTCTTATAGCTAATAAAATACTTGTAGCCCACAAAATCAAACCTTTCATAAATAGAGTTGCTGAAAAATTCTACTTGCATTCGCATGGATTTGCAGCTCATCATCAACAATATATAGAGGGACTTAGTTCTTCGACATCTGGTCAACAAGTTTTTAGGTCAATTTATCAGGACAACCAATTTTTTCAAGTGATTTGATTTGTCAATGACTATTTGTTACTCGTCAGAACAAATTTCTTGACGACATATCCGACCTTCCCTTCTAAGCGAACACTACTCCTGGCTGTGAACGCGATGACTACTGCTCTCAATGCTCTACAAACATGACAACCTCATTGCAAATGAGGAGGTAAAAATCACAAGCCACCTAGAACACACTCCATGATCATGATTCTGTGATCGCGATGAACATAAGAACACCAGAAACCAGCAACTTCAAACATGAGTGAAATGGTCTAAAACTCATCTGAAACACACCCAAGGCACCTGGGACTCCATCCAATTACACCAAACAATCCCAAAATATAACAAGGGCCTACCCAAGGCCTCAAATTGTGCAAAATAATATCAAACCCACGAATCGAACACCAATTCAAGCTTAATGAACTAATCCAAATTTCCAAATTCCAAACCAATAATAAACATGCCTAAACAATTCGGAATGACCCCAAATTTTACACCAAGTCATAAATCGACATACAAACCTATTTCAATGTTTGAAATCTCAAACGGGCATCGATAATCACAAAGTCAACTATAGGTCAAACTTATAATCTTTCAAACTTTCAAACTTCCAACTTTCATTAATTTGAGCCAATTCAACCTAGGAACTAGCGAATCAAAATGCGGACATAAGCCTAAGCCCAAAATTAACATTCGGACCTCATGAAACTATCAAAACTCCGTAATGAGTTAAAATACATAAAAGTCAAACTTGGTCAACACTTCCAACTTGAGCTTCTATACTAGAAACTAAGAGTTCCAATTCAATCCAAAATGTTAATTTGTATGAGTCACCAAATACTAGAGTACCTGGTCCTATATGAGGTTAAGTTAAGAATGCTAATAAAACTGTAAGTAAAGAAGACACGAGATTTTTACGTGGAAAAGTCCCACACAAGGGGATAAAAAACCGCGACCTACACCTGTAGGCTTTTAACTATACTAACTTGAAATCTCACTATAATAAGCCACTTGTAATAACCCTATTACAAAGACTTCTACTAACTTGTGATGCTCTCACCACAAGCCACTTGATAACTCTCCTAGTTACAAAGGCTATAAACTTATGACTAATCCTAGTCACAACATAAACTTGGAAGTTTTCGGATTTTTGGTTTTTGTAAGACAAGCTGCAAAGAAAGCAAAATAGGAGATACAATGAAGAACAAATAACAAGATTACAACTCAACTACGGATATACATAAACTCATTACAAAACTGATCCTTAGTGGAATTGTCTTCTTGTTCTTGACACACAAGTGACTTCAATGCCGGATGAATACTATTATGCTTGAGAGAATATCACTGAATGCACAAGTGAAATGTTGTGCCTTGCACCAAGTTGTTATATCACAAAAGACATCACAATGGATAGTGATGTCAATTCTTGGTACATGCTTCAGCAGTTACTTCGGTGCAGTTGCATTTCAGCTATATAGTTGACTTGTACTTCTGTCAGAGAACATACACAAACCAGGTCCCAATTGTGTTCCTCTTTTGTAACAGTTGTGAGATAGTCACTTTCTGCTATTACATTATAGTTGTACAGTTGACTTGTACTTCTGTCAGAGAATTCTAAGGGACCAGGTCCCTGTTGTGTTCCTTTTTATAATTGTTGCAGACAATCACTGACTTGTACTTTTGTCGGAGAACCCTATGGGACCAGATCACCAGGTCTCTGTTGTGTTCCTCCTCGTGGTTATTCATTCATTTTCTGGAGATCAGACTGGACATTATTCATTCAAAATGTATACCACGTAGGTCAGGTTCTCTATCTAGTTCTTTACAATATGTTTGTTAGATCATCAAAATATAATAAGCATAAGGCAAAGACATTGAAAACCCATAAATTTCCCCTTTTTTGATGATGACAAGCTTTGGCATTGACAGTATTTATTTAGATCAGAAACAACCTGATAAGATACCAGAAACTACTCAAGTTCCCCCTGACCATTAGCTTTGGTTCCCCCTTAATCTCAGATCCCTTATAAGCTACAGAAGTTCCTTATGAGCTACACAAGTTCCCTTATGACCTTTTTTCCCCTTTTGGCATCATTAAAAAGAAATAGAGAAAAGTAGGTAATTATTATAAAGAAGTAGAACACAACTAACCCATGCCACATATGTGCACATATCATGAAGAGAAGCCAGAGGAACACATCATTTGTACAGGCAAAAAAAGAAGTTGTTTCCTTAATATTAACAATGGACTGAGCAAGACAGGAGCAGTAATGATGAAGTCCAGCATTCCATCACAAAAGAAAGCAAACAAAACAACACAACAACCACAAAATATTTGAGCAAAAAAATAGCTGGTCACTGAGAGGATCCTAGGGGACACTAGAAGAATGAGGCTTCGAAGATGACGTAGCAATGGTTTTGAGAACCAGGTCCATGTGGGCATTTGGAGACAGTTGTTCTTTAAGTAATTTTGCTCGAAGATTATCATTTTCTTTAGTCAGTCATGCAACTTCTTCATTAACTGAATCAAATCCTTTAACTGCTTGATTGAGCTGAGTTTCCACTGTCACATTTTGAGCCCTCAACCTTCTGATCTATTCAGAAGCTGAATTTTGGGCGTTGATCTGCTGAGAAATGGTCGAGATGCTTCCTCCAACTCTTTCTATGCATTCACATTCTTCTAAAGTGGTTTTAAAGAAGGTTTTCTTGTGTGTGCCCACTCTGGGATTCCCCAAAGGGACCTTGTAGAATCTGAACACCTGAGTAAGGAGAAAGCCATATGATAGCCCATGATTCCCACCTTTAAAGTTTGCCACCTTTTCCATATGATCTATTATGATTGCTGGCAGATTAATTAGGACAAACTCATCAAGCGCTTCCATTAAGACCATATTCGATTTTGTAGGAATAGACCGCCTCTCAGAACGAGGTAAGAGCACCTTATTGACCAGTTCAAAGAGAAGCTGGTATTCAGGAAGTAACACTTTCTTATGCACCTGTTCCCCTTGCTGAATAGCTTGCTCTTTCAAGATGGCTCTCCTAAAGTTTATACCGCAGACATCTTTGACGGAGGACATTCTTTCACATGGAAATTTGAGAACCTTTCCTAATGCCGAAGCATCGAGTACAATGTCTACTCCATTTACTAGCGGACAAATGCAATCCCTCTCAATAAAGAAGAGATATGCATAGAATTTTTGCACCACATCTTCGTACACCAGAGGCATGCTCCCCTGGAACAAGTGCTCCCATTGCTGAAACTCAACTATCTCAAGAATTTGTCTCATACCTTTCATTTCTGAAATTACTGGGTCAAATGTATGACCCCACCAGACCTTTTGAGATCTTAATCTCTCCTGCCCCAGACCACTGTCACTGGACATGGTCCTCAGAGGACTAGGTTCCCTTATAGTTTCCCGTTTTTTTTTCTAGAACTTTCAACAGACTTTCCTCTCCAACTTATTATCTCCACAGTATCAGCTTTAGACATGGCTTCCTCAACTGGACTCCTCTTAGACTTGCTGCTTCCCTTCACCAATGTATCGTTTTGCTTATCAACTGCTTCATTGGAAGCTTTATCGATAGACTTTTGAGCATTTATAGATTGCTTCACTAAGGAACTGGATTCTTTTAGAGTATTTTTGTCAACCTCGCCTGTTAGAACACTCTTGTCAGTAGAAAATTCCCCTTGATTCATCAATCTCTTTTTCGTTGTCCTGACACTCCTCCTACTCTTCTGTACTGTAGACTCCAAGCCTACTTTCTGGCTTTCTGCTGCGACCTGATAGTGGGTGCCTTGGGAGAGGATTCTCGGAGCTTAGGGTGATCAGGAGATGCAAAAGTAGGTTTACCTGGAAGAGAATCAGGTGCTTCAGTAGGTATTTCTGGAAGTGTCTTATGAGACAAAGACTTGAGGAGTACTATGGTTCTTACATCGCCTAGGAATGGAGTTTCTTCCCCCTGATACTCAGATGAGAGATATATCACTTCATTCATCAGACTCTCAGCACCGATAGCCATAATGTTATACGCTGCTTCCTTTTCTAGTGAATCTATGAGAGTCACCAAGTCTAACATTGAGGAGTTCAGATACTGATTAGGATCGTCCTTAGAGACTTCTTACATCTGAGAGGTAAAACTTCCTGAGTTTTCTTTGATAAGATCAGACGAGTGATGAGACACAGGGTTTTCAATATATGAAAGGGAAACAGGGTTTGTCAGAAAAGGAAAAACTATAAGAAAGTAGAAGGAACCACGTGTGGACATAATAGTATTTGAGGGAGTGGAATAGTGAATTTCTAAAGATGATTTTAAGAGTGGAAGGGATGTAGGAGTGGTGTTAATGGTGGGTACGGGAATCGGTCGTTCGATTGCCATTATAGAAGTAGAGTGAGAAGGAGAAATGAGAAGAGGATCACAAATATACAGAGGAGATGAAGGTTCATGACTTTCTGTGAGAGAGAAAAAGAGTTTTATGAGGGACTAATAATGAGAAGAGAGAGAAACGAGTTCTGAATTGTTCTGAAAAATGGTAGTAGGTTTATGGGAAAATGTTATCATACAAAGGGGATGAAGGTATTTGAAAGACAAGACAAGTAATGTAGACTTTGAAAAGTGGGTGATGTGGAAGTTGAGTTAATTATGTTACCATTTTGAGACGACATGCAAAGAATTAGAGGTATTTTAAGATTGACAAAGAAAGTGTTTAACCAATGTCTAGCAAGACCTTCATGGTGAGGGAGTCGTGGACCGCAAGGACAGGACTGGGGGATTAAGTCAAGAAAGAACAACATGCGTAATGAGGGGACAACAAGTGTCATGTTTTGGAATTCATATGAGACATAAATGTTGGGGAGATGCCAGTTCATGCAATGCAACACATTGAGGGTATCAGGTCTGAATGGAGAAAAGGTTTTGTGGTGAGAATGACAGAGAAAAGGGATTAGTCCATAAACAAGCGAGGTCTTCAAGTGGAAATCAGTCATCTTGGCAAGTGCAGAAGCAGTCACCCTCAAAGTTCAAGGCCACAAACTAACCATCACATTTTAAACTCACAAGTTTTCTTTGTTTGAAACAGAAATAAAGCAGCGCAAGAGAGTTGGTTCAAAAATAAGAAAAGAAAGAAAAAGAAAGAAAAAGAAAAAGTAAGAAGAGGAGAGCCGACAAAAGGGAAGTTTCTCAAATCTTTTCCCTTGCCTGTCTTGCTAGCGTGCATAAAATGCTGCCTTTACTTTTCACATTTTTCCTCCTAGGATAAAAGTCCTAGTCTGATGAATCTTCTCCTAGGATCAACATCTTAGTCTGATGAATCTTTCTCCTAAGATAACAAAAGACCTAGTTTGATTAATCTTTCTCCTAAGATAACAAAAGACCTAGTTTGGTGAATCTTCTCCTAGGATCAACAACTTAGTCTGATGAATCTTTCTCCTAAGATAACAAAAGACCTAGTCTGATGAATCTTCTCTTAGGATCAACATCTTAGTCTGATGAATCTTTCTCCTAAGATAACAAAAGACCTAGTCTGATGAATCTTCTCCTAGGATCAACATCTTAGTCTGTTGAATCTTTCTCCTGAGATAACAAAAGACCTAGTCTGATGAATCTTCTCCTAGGATCAACATCTTAGTCTGATGAATCTTATCCTAGGATCACATCTTAGTCTGATGAATATTTCTCCTAAGATAGCAAAAGACTTAGTCTGATGAATTTTCTCCTAGGATCAAAAATCTTAGTCTGATGAATCTTTCTCCTAAGATAGAAAATCTTAGTCTGATGAATTGTTCTCCTAAAACAAAAGTCCTAGTCTGATGGATTTTCCTCCAAATAGAAAATCTTAGTCTGATGAATCTTTCTCCTAAGATAGAAAACCTAGTCTAATGAATTTTCTCCTGGGATTAACATCTTAGTCTGATGAATCTTTCTCCTAAGATAACAAAAAACCTAGTCTGACGAACTTTCTCCTAGGATCAACATCTTAATCTGATGAATTTTTCTCCTAAGATAACAAAAGACCTAGTCTGATGAACTTTCTCCTAGGATCTAAAATCTTAGTCCGACGAATCTTTCTCCTAAGATAGAAAACCTAGTCTGATGAACTTTCTCCTAGGAACTAAAATCTTAGTCTAATGAATTGTTCTCCTAAGAAAGAAGACCTTGTCTGTTGAATTTTCTCCTAGGATCTAAGTCTTAGTCTGATGAATCTTTATCTTAAGATAGATGACCTAATCTGATGAATTTGCTAGTCAAATGTCCGTGGTGTTACTTGTGAGCACGTGATTTTGGCCCTACATATGAACTATTCCCAAAATTCCCAATCAAAATGATTTTTTCTTTTAGTATATTGCAATTTGTTGAATTTTGTGTTATTTCTGTTAGTTGTCTGCATTTTTATTTGTGTATTTTAATGTATATGAAAATACAAAATAACATTTGCATTTAGGTTCTAATTTCATACTTTAGGATCAATTAAGAGTTAATTTATTTTAGGACAAAATAGGAGGAAAATAACAAAAATAATACTTTGCATTTTAGTTTAAATTTGTATTGGTTTGCATTAATTAGGAATTAATTAGAAAATCTAATTTTTTGTATGATTTGGCTGTGAGTCTTATTTTTAGTTTTCTTATAAATAAACAGAGAAAAATTAAATAAATACAAAAATACAAAATATGCACTTTAATTTCATTTCATTTTAGTAATAATTAGGTATCAATTTGTTTTAGAACATATTTAAAAGAAAATCACAAAAAATAATTGTTTGGCACCTTGTTGTTGCATTTATCTTTAAATAGTATTTCTTTAAAGTGATCTGACAATATAAAATAGTTTAATTTTGAATTAAGTCCTTAGCTTAGCATTTTAATAAAATTAGAAAATATAAAAATTTAAAAAATGAAAACAATACAAAAATTGAATAAAGAAAACTAAAAGAAAGGAGAGAAAAAAGAAAACAAGTGATTAAATTGAAAGGGGCAGCCCAGTTGGGCCTTTTTAAAAATAAAAATGCTTGGCCCAAATGCATTTCAAGCCAGCCCAGACCAATTTCGTCCAAACCAGGTCCAACCCGGTCTTGGAGACCTTCAAAACGATGTAGTATGAAGGTGATACTACGTCGTTTTTAGGTTAGCAATTAATAAATTAATCCAGGCCATCAATTGATCTTCATCCAACGGTCGTCATTAGTTCACTTATTTTAAATAAAAATATCTGAAAAACGATCTAAAATCAGATACCAAAGCTCCTTCTTCCTCGTACATCTCTGTCTCCGCCCTCCGCCCTCCACCCTAACGCCGTCGGCCGAAAATCGCCGCCGCCGCCGGCAGTCATCCACTCACTCCAAACTTACATCACCACACCACCTCCCCTTCCTCTTGCCGTTCCCACCGTTAATTTCCCTTAGAAATGAACCCATCGCTTCAAACAAGCCCCGCCGTCTTCGCCGGAACCCTACCGCCGGCGAACGTAACTTATGCCAACGGCCACCAAATTAACACCCGTTGTTCCCCTTCTCATCCCCTTTCCATTCCTCTAAGTGGTTTCCATTGAATCTTACCCAAAAGCGTCGAATGTTAAATTAAAAAAGTTCCGACCAAAACCTCACATCATCCAAAAAATCTCAAAATCATACCATACACTCCCCTGACCTCCTTTATCCCTAATCCGTAACCAAAATCCCTCAAACCCCACTGGAGCTCATAATATTTCAAATTTGAATTTTCCGGTCAACAAACCCTAACCCAAATTCTTGGGGATTCCTGATTGTATCATCCCAAATAGCATATTTTCATTGAAAATACACCGTTTGGGATGTTACGGATCATGGATCCTAGAGGATTCTGATATCCTGGCTGGCCGGAGTTTGCTTTTCTAGTAAGTTGTCTTATTTACCTTTTAATTTCATTTGTTTTATTTACTGTGTTTGGTTTTGCTCTACTTGATAAAATCCTATTAGATTAGGTTAATTCGTCTTGCATATTTTTAATTTCTTATCTGATCAATATTCTATGGTGATTTGAGTCAGTAATTTTAGTTTGGTTGTTTTTAGTCGATTACCTCTATGTTCTGTTATTCTAAAGTAATTGCATTTCAATTAGTAGCCAGCCTAATTAGGTATAGCCTTTCATAAAAGTATAATTAAAGGTTTGTTTGAGAAAGAATTCTGTGGTTATGAATAGCTTGTTTCAATTGTCAAGAGTCAGTGTGGTTTAAGTTCTTGGTTAGGTCATTTAATTCTTGTTTAATCAGTTTTTATTTTGTTCATTAGTGTTTAATAAATGATTAGTATTGCTTTAGTTACATACATAGATTCAATTAGTTTGATTGGTTATAGCTGGTAGTTAATTTCAGTGCTTGATTAGGTTTTAGCAATTTTAGGAAGTTAACAAGGTTAGTTTGGACATAGGTCGGGGGTGGGGGGGTCTGCAGTAATTCTAAGGTTTAACAAGGGTAATTTGGGCATGGGAAAAGGGGAGGATTATTAGAAATGGTAGATATCAAACTTAGATAAGGGTAGTATAGGAATTGTAGGGGGTATAGAAGGTTCTAGAATAGACTTTAGTGTAGAAGTCAAGATAATAAGTGTAGTAACTTGGACTGCAAGTCAGAAAAATAGGGGTAAAAATAACAATAAGCTAGGGACTAAAAGAAAACAAAAATCTGAAGTTTCACCCTTAAGCTTGGCCTATAAATAGGCATTGGATTGCCTTGAATGAGGAGGTTTTTTCAGACTCTAAAAATCTGCCTCTTTTCCAGAATTTTCTTCTCAATTTCTAGATTACATTTTGAGTTTAAACCTTACAAAAATACAAAAACAATAGAAAAATGACAAAAAATCAAAAACATTCTGCTATTCAAGCCCCTTTAGTTTGATTTCGATCCTTGAAAGTTATTTGGCATTCCTAAGTTTGTTTACTGGTTATAGAAATCTTCAGAAGTGTGCTGGGGTGATTTCGGATAGTTTTTAGGGGTGTAATTAATCCATTTTGGTTACTGATTGGATGCTGAATTGCTGAGTATTTTACTAGTTTTCCTGGGGTTTCATTTTGTTTCAAATCACTCGTTGTTGCTGTGTTGAGACTGGTTGAATTCCAGTAACTGCTACTACTGCTAACCTCTCTTTTGCTACTTTCAATTCGAATCTCAGGTACATTTCTATGAATTACACCCAATGTAACGTTGAGTTGAAGTCGAATTGGAAACTGCACCAGATTTAAGCTCAACTGGAATGTTGTATTTTGTTTCTGATTCGAATTGATTAATTCAGTAAATGTAATTGATGTTTAGCTATTTGTTGCATTACTAGAACAGTGGTTGTATAAAGGAATGCTTAGGATTGTTACCCTGTTGGATGCATGCCTCGTTTGTTTTGTCAATCATGTCAAGAGAATTATGTAGTTTGGACTGAAATTGGACTGTGATTAAATTGCCTAGATTGTTGTTTAGATTTAGTTATTGTAATGATTTCAAGTTAGACGATCATCAAAATTCAGACAGTTTAAAGCATTTTACAAGATGAATTTAGGGGGTTGTATAATTGCTGTTTTTTTTGGACCCATACTATGTGTTTATTGTTTGACTTAGTAATGTAGTGTTGAAGACAGGTTCAAAATATTTGCAAGTAGTAGTAATTAGTTCTGTTTGAATTGTGGTAAAATAGGTCCATTGGATAATAAATTGCAGTAGCTTACTCTGAAACCCAAGGCTAAATGTTGAACGTTCAGGAATGACTAGATTCAATATGATTTACCAGTCATAGTAACATTTAGGAGGCTCATTGATAGGTTTAAATTTATATTGTTGAGCTGGATTCATATTTAAAGTTGTTTGTGTCATCCGTTAAAGCTGGAATTGGGCTATGAATTTTGGCCCAAGTTGCAAGGCCACTGCCCAGATTCATGTTTGGTTGAACTCGGTGCTGAGCTGTAGAGTTGGGCTTTTGCATGAAGCTTGATTCGCTGGGCCCAAGTTAAAGGAACGGCCCAGATTCTGTCCTAAGTCATACGTCCACTTGGACCTTGACCCTAGCTTATGGCTGGCCTCTTTGTGCTTATTTGGATTCTGTGTTCAAGGCCCCAAATTGGCTAGGCAAACGAACTCATAGGTTCTAAATATAGTAGCTCCTAAAAAATGCTAGTCAATCAAGACTTGTTCTTTTATGTTTAGAGACAAATCAAGTAGATAATTGTAGTTATTTTTTTAGGTTGGCCTTTAAATAAAATGAGACGAGCCTCGCCAAACCAAAAATACAAATTGCGGGGCCCTCAATAAATACTATATAAAAATATACTTAGAGTTCGGGAGGACCGTTTAGCAAATTTCCTGGTCTTCTCCAAAGATAATAAACGCGTAGTTGCTTTAGGCGCGTATCTTAATAAAATTACCTTCCCTAAATACGGTTGCGCATTTATGTGACCCAATCCAAATCCCAACAAAGTTGAAATGTGTCGACAATCACGGGTGCACTGGTGTGGCGTGGTTCGAGACGCATTTTCATGACGTTGCAATTCTTACTAAAAAATAAAATAAAAGCGGTTACTAATAAAAGGCACATATGATAGAACATGTTCTAAAATCAGATAAAAACCAAATACAGCAGTTGAGCGACCGTGCTAGAACCACAAAATCCGGGAATGCGTAACACCTTCTCCTGGGTTAACAGAATTCCTTACTCGGATTTTTGATTTGCGGACTGTTAACAGAGCCATAATTTCCTCGGTTCGGGATTCAAACCGGTGACTTGGGACACCATTAATCTCCCAAGTGGCGACTCTGAATAATTAATAAATAAATCCCGTCCGATTATCCTTTAATTGGAAAAACTCATTTATACCCCTCACGGGGTGCAATAGCTTGTAAAAAGGAGGTGTGACAACTCTGGCGACTCTACTGGGGATCAAGAACCCAAAATCTCTGGTTCAGGGTTCAGAATTCGAGCTTAGATAAATTGTTGTATTTGGTTATATCTGATTTTCCTACATGTTTCATGCCTAATGTGCTAAATGTTTATCGCTTTGATATTATCTGAACTGTATATAAATTATGCCGAAACCCTTCTCTTCTCACCTCCAGGGATGTGCTTACTGGTTGAGACTCTCTATTCTGTTAGTGTCAATACCTTTAAATAATAAAGAGGCCGGACAAGTTACTAAGCCGGATGGCCTTTTAGTTCCCGGTACGTAGCCCCCTCCTCGACTCGAGTTGTCCTCTCGGGTACACAGTCTAGAACATATACCAAAGTCTGGAACCTAGAATAACTGGACTTCATATCGGATCCCCAGTAAGAACGATTATTTGCATCATGTGCATATGACTTAGGGGACTCAACACAGGGGTTGGGTCCGTCTAGGATATGTAACCAAATATGAAAAGACCGCCATGATACATTTTATGTGTTCCATTTATTTGTCTCGGGCCTGCATGCTGACCGGTTTTAAAAAATAATTTGTGAAATTGTAAAAAAGAAAAAAAAAAGGGGGAAAATAATAGTAATTGTTTAGTTTTAGAAAAACCGATACCCAAATACTGTCGAAACTCTGCCGAAATTTTGTAAAAAAAAAAGGGTTGAAAAATAGAAAGGTTTTGGTCTTTAATAATTCGTTTTACTAAAGCAAAGGAAAAATATAAAAAAGTTTTTATTTTGGGTTGTTAAAAAATAGATTAAAAAAAATCGTTATATTGTCTTATTTTCAAAAAATTAAAAAAATATATAGTTTGTTTTGCCAATAAAAATGAAAATAAAAAAATTTTTGTTTAAAATAGTTTTGTTATTTGATTTTGCCAAGAATAGAAATAAAAAAAATGGTCTGTTTTAATATAGTTTGCCCGAACTACGCTGGTTTGATTCTCACCACGTGTGAGATACGTAGGCAACCCTTGACAGGTCCAACCACACCTTTTTTGCAAAAATAGCCAAAAATATCCATTTTATTTTGTCATAAATAAATCAAGTGATGTCGTTTTGTCAAAATAGCCGAATGTCCCAAAATGGCGCCGGAAGGCTGTTTTTGAAAATGACCACTTTGAGTCATTTCCCAACGGCTAGCGGGCACTGCCTTAAAATCTTCTCTTGGAAGTGGTGAAAGGCCGTATCGGCAAAGTCGGGTTTTATAAAAATTAGAATTGAAAAACAAATATATATATATATAGTGCTTTTCTTTTAGGTCATAAATAAATGATTAAATCACCTTAATAAATGTGCAGGATGAGCACGA
Organism: Nicotiana glauca; assembly: GCA_026770625.1. Classification (NCBI taxonomy): domain Eukaryota; kingdom Viridiplantae; phylum Streptophyta; class Magnoliopsida; order Solanales; family Solanaceae; genus Nicotiana; species Nicotiana glauca. The sequence continues at coordinate 23,953 of MU718076.1, forward strand.
CTCAAAATGAATCATTTTTGCATAAGATCCCTTTGGAGTCACGTCTCTGGTGGAATGATCTAGGAAGTGAAGGGCAAGATGAAGTTAAAAAATATTTGAAAGGTCTCACCGGATTGCTAGATATTGTGCTTCGGGGAGATATTGTCAAAGCATTGATTACATGTTGGGACCCAGCGCATAATGTGTTCCACTTTTCGGACTTCGAGCTTACCCCGACATTAGAGGAAATAGCCAGCTACATTGGGAAAGATGAGGTCCCTTTAAGGCATAAGTATTTGGTTGCACCGAGAGTTGTAGCTCTGCACAAATTTCTAGACTCTTTGAAGATAATCAGAACCGTCCATAACACAGATTTGGCAAATGGATTTTGTACTAATTTCATATATCATCGCTATGGCCATATCGGGGGGTTCAACAACCCAGAAAGCAAGATATGTGGCAAAGGAAATCACCAGAAGTGGGAAGAGCATCGACGTTTCGCCTTTATGGTGGTTTTTGTGGGACTTTTGGTATTTCCGAGAAACGACAAGTACATTGATATAAAGATAGCTAGGGTCGTCAGCACGTTAATTACCCAAGCCAAAAGTACTCTTGCACCTATGATATTGGCTGACATTTTCCGTGCTCCTACGGCTTGCAAGGCTGGGGAAACTTTCTTCGAGGAGTGCAGTTTATTGTTACAAATGTGGATGATGGAGCATCTGTGTCATCGTCCTCAATTCTTGAGCTACGGGTCTCCAGAGAAAACGTGCATAGAAGAGTTTCACACAAAGATTAAAGGGGTCAAATTGCCAGAAGGATTCACGGGTTGGACAACATATTTTCGGTACCTCACTGCTAGTCAAATTGAGTGGACGTTTGGATGGTTACTCGTTGATGAAATCGTATATATGCCGGCAGCTCGGCCACATTTCCTTTTGATGGGGCTTAAAAGCATTCATCCTTACGCCCCTTATCATGTGTTGAGACAACTTGGGAGATGCCAGATAGTACCCAAGGATGATGATCTTAGTTTGCAAGTGGTCGAGATTGGCCCCGATGGCCAGTTTCCTGAAGCACTGGTCCGCCAGATCTGGAGCGAATGTCAATATTTGGCGACAAATACTTGTGTCCGTGATCGAGCTAAAGAACAGATATCACCTGACAATCAGGCTTGGTATAGAAGGGATGTTGCATTTGGAAGGCCGGCCAAAAGGCCTCACCTCCAGGAGTTTGCTGAATCATCACAAGGGCAGTGGGCTTGGTTAGCCAAAGAAAATGAGTACAGGGCAAAGATCATCATGTTGGAAAAACAGGTCCAAGACCTCAAGTTTGAAAACAGTATGCAAGCTGCGGCTGATGAGGGTGAGAAAAAGAAATTCGCTAAAGAGAATGAGGCATTACGAGCTCAAATTCAGAAAATGAAGATAGCAGCTGAAACCCCTGTTAGAAATGCCCGAGATGCAAAGCTAATAGACAATTTGCGACAAAAAGTGAATGACTACAGTTTCGACCTTAACAAAGCAGAAAAGAAACTAGCTGGGGTTCGAAGACAGTTGGCTAAAAATGCAGAGTAACAAGCCCGCATGGTTCAACATCTAAGAGAAGAGCATGATAATGAGGTCACCAGATTGAGAAAAAAGGTCATTACCGTAGAAATCAAAATAAGCAAACAAGCAAAGGAGTTCAGTGTTGAAAGGGAACATTGCTATTCAGCTTTAGCACAATTAGAAATGGATCTACAATAACTCCAGGAGCAAAATCAGCAGACTTTGGAGGCTAGGGCTGAACAGCTTGGGCGGTTGCTTCAGGAAAAAGGGATAATTAGAGAAAGAATCCTCGATATTGCTCATTACATCACTCAGAAGTGCCAAATATGCGATAACATGACCCAAACTACCTTTTTTGCCTCAGTGATAATATTTGTGAAACAGATAATGAGTGACCTGGATAGACTTCAAAGGGAACTTGCATATAGGCCCGCGGCGAGACCGAACGATGTCCCGCGGGCACCAGGAGCTTTAATGTATTCATGAATCTGTATTACATTGTGTCAGTCACTTGAGTCTGTATTCTCATTTCTATTCAGTCTGCATTTCATTTCAAAGTAGAATAGTTGTTAAGAAGTTTGTAGTTTGGTCCATCATTTAGAGTCTGTCATTGTAATAGATGTGTTGGCCATTAATAAATTTGAAAAATTCTCAAAAAAAATTGTATTTGTATTTTTATTTTTGACTTTATCTGATTCAAGAACAGTTGCGATATATAGGCAATCTTTATAGGACTTACCATAATCATATGAAAATGTAAATACAAATCAAAAGAATAGTGAAAAAAAACAAAAAAAAAGTGAAAATGAAAGAAAAAAAAAGAAAAAGAGAGGGAAAAGTCGCAACAAAAAGAATTAGCAAAGAAAAAGGCAAGAATTAAAGAAAAGCCATAATTGAGAAAGCCGGGATGACGCATGTGGCCGAGCAAAATTGTTTAAGTGCATCTACGCTCCCAATGTGCGATTATTGATTGATAATGCCCTAACC
>MU718077.1:2536-44889 GCA_026770625.1 Nicotiana glauca
ACCAAAGTTTATGATTTTCATAACTCGGATCAAATACAACGTTCTTCCTCCACTGACCATAAACAAGAAGATAAACTATTGATATTGCCTTTTAAACAGATTAAGAATAATATTATCAATTACAGTGATGGATCTATGTATTAATTTTAGGTGCTTTAGCATCCATTGATATAGAATTCTAGCAAGCACCCACGAACAAAAAAAGATTAGTGGGTGCGTGGTGTTGGGGTTGAATTAAAGGCGTGTTTGAATCTAGAGGCGCGGGTTTCGACTCTGGCTTGATTTGTGACGAAGTCTTTTTTTTTTTTTTTTTTTATGTTGCATTCGTTAAAATCTTGAATCCGCCATTGCCCGCCTAAAGTGCCGTACCCAGGGCAAGGATAAGTGACTTAGAAAATTCTAAGATGCTAAATAATTCTATTTGATACAGTTTTTAAGGTAGAAAATGTAAAGCTCAGGACCCATAACTATTTTGAACACTGTTGGCCCGTTTGTCAACATCTTCTCCGTTCCAAAAGAAAAAGGATAAAATGTTGATATTATGAAGTATTGTTTTATGGATCATAGCCACAATTCAAGGTTGACAATTTCGATCTTATACACACTAGTTTTACTAGTTTTTCTTTCAGAACGCATAAAGAGGGGACATGAGGAAGGGGCACTGAATATGTTCATTAATGCACGTAACTTGTTTTGGGGGTTCCTTGTTTTAGGATGGTTTCTTTCTGATCCTGCGAATTCATAGCATGTGATGCATTTTGACTATTATAACCTTTATAAGCCAATAATCTTCTATATATATATGTGGTTTGGCACATGCATTTTATAACAAGATTTTTTTTTTTTTTTTTTGAATGTTCAGTTACGTAAAAGGTAGTGTAGATGTGCAATCATTCGTGTATATTTTTCTTGTAAAAGAAATCATAACCGTACACACACACATATACATACATATATATATAAAAGAGGAGCTTAGGGTCGTCTAGTAAATTGACAACAATACCCTTTGAGTTTCTACTTGGGATAATTGAGGGTATTTATGTAATTTCAGTTGAAATGGAGCAATATGGTTGGCCAACAAGGAATCTAACTGTAGCTACCATATAAATATTTTAGTGGTTTGACCAAATTATCCCTTGCTTACCTCATCATTCACACCATATAATCCAAAAATCTTTTCTGGAAATGTGGGTCCACCAGATTTTTTCTTATTCCGGTTGTTGCACTTTGCACGATTTTTGATGTTAGAACCATATCGCAGCATGAACTTTTTAATTAAGTTTCCTTTTGTGTTGTACTATGAATAATAGTATTATTAAAATCTTTTTAGCTACTTCTCTCTATCCTTTGTTAGGAGATGTGGGTCTAACAAGAGTCCGGAACTGAGATAATGACTTTTTTGAAAGCACAATTTTAATGTTAAAAAAAAAAGTTATATTAATATGTAATTCGTAATATAATACTGCGAATTATTTAACGGAAAGTTAGCCGTTGAAGTGATTTGCAGTATTATACTGCGAATTATTAAAAAAAGTAATTTTTTTAACACTTCGCAGTATAATACTGCGAACAACAACTTCTTTTGCGTTTTGCCCTCCTGTCATTGGATATCGTGCATTTTGTGCCCTGTCATTGGATATCATCAATAAATTTCTTAATCCTACCAAACAAAAAATAAAGGCTATATAAATTCAATTGCTTTATTCATGTATTCTCTTATAAACGATTGTGTCCATATCTTTTATATACTTCATGAAATAATAATGTAAAATGTAAACATTATTTATTAATTTATTTACACTGTATTTTTTTCCACGTTAATCTATTGAGAACGTAGGATTATTATTATTATTATTATTATTGTTATTATTATTATTATTATTATTATTATTATTATTATTATTTAATCTGCTTCTGATTTCTATTATATATTTGACTTTGAAAAATATTCACGAGGATAGATAGATTTATAGAAAAAAATTTAATTTTATTTTTCAAATTTAAATGTTTTAGCTATAAACAATATGAAGAATATTAAGACAATCAGATTATTTTTACAACAAGCAAGAACATATTTTCCTTACATATGTGTCAGTAATTTGAAATCAAAAAATTTTGTCACAATTAAGTGGGCGTTTGGACATAAGAATTGTAAAATTCCAAAAAAAGTAAATAAAAAATTAAGTGAAAATGATATTTAAAAATTAGAATTGTGTTTGGACATAAAAATAATTTTGGGTTGTTTTTTAAGTTTTATGCGTGATCTTGTTTAACTAAAAAATGGATTTTTAGTCAAATATAGAGAAATAGAAGAATCGGGTTACTGATAATCGAAAACTAAATAAAGAAAAGAATTTTGAAGTACTCAGATATGAAAGATTGTAAATCAAAGTATAATCCAATAATGTCTTGTGTTTCCATCGATTACATATTTCTCCTTTTATAGGTCTCTTGGAGAATTTCTGTAAATGTACGTTACATCTAAGCCATAACGAGGCCATTATGAATATTTAATGACATTAAATGATGTGTTACATAATCATTACATTGAATACAAATATTCCTTAACGGCTCCGGTATTTGTTTCTCTTGAAATGACGCATCTTCATCCTCTTGTGTGACTAGGTTCATTGTCCTTTTCGTATCTCGTACATAATTGCGCTTTAAATAGGGACGGGGCTTCCGAACCTCTTTTCTCGTACTTCCTTTTTGTTCTCGTATCTCTTTATCTTCCTTTTGTCTCATACCTCTTTCTTTTCGTACTTTTTATCCGCATCGGCCTATAATTCTTGAACCAATCATCACCTATAAATAATTCTACATGTCATGCCACGTCATTACCTATTCATATATATAATTTTCCCCAATACAGATCTAAGGAAAAATTTTGAAAAATAGCTTTTTGGAGTTTTTTAAATTTACGAAAAATTTCAAAATTAATATTCAAATAAAAATTAAAAATTTTATGGCCAAACACTAATTCCAAAAAAAGAAAAAAAAAACGAAAATAGTGAGAAATATTGTTTTGTACAAACGGGCTCTAAATGGATCAAATTATACCGAATTATTTTCCAAAATTTGATTTATAAATAATTTTAAAAATTAAAAAAAGAAGAGGGAATCCCATTCTATAGGCCCGCAAAAGAGCAAAGTCACAAACAGACAAAACTTTGATTCCCTCTAATCTTTTAAAACGGAAAAGGAAAAGAAGTTGTTGTTCGCAGTATTATACTGCGAATCACTTTAACGGCTAACTTTTCGTTAAAGTAATTCGCAGTATTATACTGCGAATTACCTATTAATGTAATATTTTTTTAATATTAAAATTATGCTTTGTGTCAAAAAAATCATTATTTCAGTTCCAGACTTGGTCTAACAATGGTAACTTAATCAAACACTATGGATGCATTTGTTGAAGAACGTGATGATTAGTTATGCATATATAATAATCTTTAATTATGTTCTTTGTATATTATTATCCTCCGAGTATCATCTGTAAAGATGTTTTTGAAATTTTAAACTAAATTTATTTGATAAGATGTCCTAACAAAAATTTACAAATAAAAATATAATTTCATGATTAATTTTTCTAAAAATAAATAAAAGCGGCACCGAACAAGACATTAGTTATTTTGTTTTATATATTTTTAAAAAATGGTAGAATACTCCATTTTTCGGTGTTATATGAATTAAAACATACATTCAAATATAAATTTCTTAACATTTTGGAAATAAAATTTATAGTTACAAAAGTAATTAATATGTTACAGTACTTTAAGTCAGATTTTGTTGTATAGCATCATGTATATAATGGGAAAAGTAGTTTAATATGCATTTTTAGAAAATAAAAAAGATTTAAATCAAGAAAAGTAGCCAATATTCTTCCTTTTTCTATATAATTTGTATGACGAAAAATATCTAAAATATTATTTGCGTATAAATTTTTAAATTTTAACATTATGTATGCTATGTTTATTTACGCGTGATTTCTTTGTAAAAGAACGAATATAACATATTATTCTCAATGTTTAGCTCAGAGAAAATTTTCATATTAAGAAATTATCATAAATATTCTAAGTAAAATACAACAAATAGAAAAATAAGATATATATTTTGATAAAAGGGAAGCCTAAAGTAAGAGGTGTAAGATTATGAATTTTTTTTATTAGAAAGGACATTATTATATTCGTCATATACCAATAATTTATTAAATCTGAACTACGCTTGAATATTATGTTAAAAAGAAACCCTAAAAGATCACACAATTAATCGATCAGTATCATAAAAAATTTAAGTACAAAATATTCATATATTTCATGCAACTATTAACATCTCGGAGACTCAACACAAAGGGAAGAGACTGTATTTATGTGACTTTTCATGCTCTTTTGGTTAGATATTTGCATGCAGCTAAACGAAATTAAATTTGTCATCATGCAAATATGAATCCAAATATATATGGTATCACATTAATTAATTAGCTTAAGAGTATATTAGACACCATGAATTAGAAAGTGCATTGTCGGCAATTAAGATACACATCACTTTTTTCTTCTCTAATAACGCTCCAATTTTAGTTGGCGAAAAATTATGCATTCAATCATTTTTGTAAACAAAATATTTCGGTGTTCATATTGAGTTTAGGCCCGGGCGTAGCACGGACACATCGTCACTAGTATATATATATATATATATATATATATATATATATATATATATATATATATATATATCATTCGTCTTTTTTACGCTTTAAAAATAGAGTTTATATTGGATAAAATTATAATTCGAAGTTATCTTCTTATTATTTAGGACTTTAAAATCAACTCTTATCAATATACAAGCCTTAAATTCTAGGGCCTTCAATGTATAATATATATATATTATCAATTTGAAACATAAGGTCTAATCATGTGGGACTAGGTATTATTATTGTTGGAATATAAGTGTGTAATACCACTTGGTTTATGCATTTGGTTAACATAAAAAATATAACCAAAAATCATAACTTAGATGAACACCCAACATAACTTTTTAACTTATAATCACTTTTAATTTGATCAAGATTTTTACTATTATTTTATCCCTAAAATGTTTTATAATTTTCAAAAATACCCTTTCCAAAGTTAAATCCGTAACAATGTCTCTGTTCATTTCTGTCATTCATCCTTCTCCTTGTAAATATACTTTTTAATCTATACTTTAATAACTTTAAAAATTTAGGCTTTTTAGCTGAGAAGGATTTTGTTAAACACTTTTTATCAGACATATTAACTGTTTAAATACATTGCTTATTTCCAAACACATAAATATTTATTTGTGAAATTAATTTTTAATATTTAAAAATATTTTCAGCCTTTAGATGCTTTATAGTGAGCTTACGCTTAATCAACCAAACAGAAAGGTTTCTAGGTGAGATTTGTTATATAGGTGAAGATAGCAGCACCAATAGTAAAAGGTGTCGCGACACAAAATTCTATGATGGCGCTTAATACCACTTGCTAGGCAAGCCAATAACAAATATGTAGAAATAAACTTCAACAACAGTATGACTAATCTCATATAATCGAATAACATAAATAACTGAAGTCAAATGGCGATACAACTGAAACCACCACAAAATGTGTTGTTACCTAGTACATAGTGTCTATAGAGTATTAAATACAAAGTCTAAACAAACTATAATACTATCTGAAAGACGGAATAATAATAACATGATATAAAAGAAGGGACTTCAAAACCCGTGAACGGAACAACAATGCTACCTCGAAATCACCAACAAAATCGGATGTGACTCACTGCAACCACCACGGTTAACAATATCTAGATCTGTACATGAAGTGTATAGTGTAGTATGAGTAAAACCAACTCAATGCACCCAATAAGTAGCAAGCCTAACATCGCGCTAAAAGGAATAACGAGCTTAGCAAGGTCCAATACTCACTTCGACAGTCAACAACAACATAATTGTAGAATAATGGCAAATGGAAGAACATCTCAAATAATATTAGGTTCAACTCAATTAAAATAAGAGGTGTAATATGCACGCTTTTTAAGTATATCAATCAAGGCATCAACTTTTCAGGGAAATCACCTAAACGGGGATTTATCAAAGTAAATTGCGATTTCAAGTTGTAAACATCAAATACCATTAGCATGAGGAAAATCATCTCTATGCATGCAGGATAAGTACACATGCCAAGTCAGTAACATCATAGTTTAATCATCAAGTATACAAAATCACATAACATTCATAGTGCCTAGCATAAGTACTCCTCAATCATATTCTCAATACTCTCACGGTGCTTGGCACAATGTCCTTGGATCATCGCGCACACACTCAACACTATATGGATGCTTGAAATAAGTCCCTCACTAAGCATATCTCGTGTGCCTACACTCACATGTTAATATCCGACTCCAGAGGGACGGATCCTAGCCCAAGGTTGATCAGATCAAAATCAACGATCAATAGCACCAAGCCCAATATGGGGCCTTGACACAAGTGTTACCTCAATACCAATATCAACATGGCTCTATGGCCCAAGAAATGATCAATCTCCTCGAGTCTCAATATGCCAACATTTCACAGTACCAATAATCATAATACCACATGCAATGGACCAACGAGCTGTAACTCTGCTCAAACTCCAGTCAAACACAATGACACTAACAACATATAAGATGACATATAAAAAGGTGCACATAGACAGAGATATAACACACAGATATCATATCATGGCTTACAATATGACTGTAGTTAAGGCAAATAGCTCAACATAGCAAAAATAGCCCTATCATGTCTAAAAAAGGTAAGCACATAACCTAGGCATGATTTCTAGCATGGATAATATCTGACGTAGTCATACAGAGGAGGAGCACTGATGCACCAGTGAGGAGGTGTGAGCGACTGGCTGTGGTGGGTACGAGGAAAGGTAGAGGGAGACCTAAGAAGTATTGGGGAGCGGTGATCGGGCAGGACATGACACGACTTAGGATTAATGAGGACATGGCCCTTAACAGAGAATTGTGGAGGTCGAGCATTAAGGTTGTAGGTTAGTGGGAAGTTGTGAATATTTTTACAGTGCACTAGAGTGAGACTATCTTGTTAGGAGTTAGCCTTAGGATGCTACTGATCAACTACTGATGATGGGCTTTATCTGTTGGTTATTAGTATACTTTACATCCTTTTCGTATTTTCTATATTTCTTATATTGCTGGTATTTTGTTATTTTATGGTATTTTATGTTATGTTATGTTATGGGTTCTATGTTATTTCATGTTATTTTATTATGAGTCTATTGATAATATATCGTCTCTTGTTGCCTTCTTGAGCCGAGGGTCTCCTGAAAACAGTCTCTCTGCCCCTCGGGATAAGGGTAAGGTCTGCATACATATTAAACGATATCAAAGAAGCATGATAGAAAAATAAGGCATATAATAGACTTAAGTCCAATTGGATCATGAATAATTACGATGCAAGCATATACTCTCGTCACCTCGCACGTGAGTCACCCCTAAAATGTAATAAATATCATATTTATCAGAGAAAATACCCTCAAACCAAGCCTAGACAAGATACTTACCTCGAACGAGTGAGAACTGATGGTAGGCTAGGAGATCGTGTTTTAGATATATTTTACACTCTAATTACTACACTTTGATCATATTTAATCCTAAATGTTAGTTATTTGTATTTATTATGTGTGTTATATTGTGTAGGATGTAATTGCGAGTAATGAAGCAAGTCTGGAGCTAAAATAGATGATTTGGAGCTTTGATGTCCGAGTAGAAGCCCAAAAATTAAGCCATGATCATGTTCGGGGATCGACGACTAAGTCTGGATGTCAAAAGGTGAGAAAAAATTAATCTAAGAAAAATGCACTACCATACAGTGCCATGCGCTGCGAGACATGGGGCACTAGTGCAAATTTCCTACATAGTGAAAAAAAAAGCGTATGAACTTTCCCTCTATGCAAATTTCTTGCAGAGTGGATTTTAACTCTAATTCTTTACGTGAATTCATTTATGGAGCTTTGAATTGGTTGGAAATTTATTCACCAATTTGTTTAATTTAAAGAGGAATCAACAACAACAACAATAACAACAACCCAGTAAAAATTCCACAAGTGGGATCTGGGGAGGGTAGTGTGTGCACAGACCTTATCCCAATCCCGAGTGAGTAGAGAGTCTATGTTTGGTAGACCCTCAACTCAAAAAGACGAAGAGAGAGACAATATATCAGTACTATCAACACAAAATAGTAAAAATAATGACAGCAACATAAGAACCAGAGGATAGATGCAAAGCAATAACAATAATTAGTAGATAAGGTCTGGCAAAAAGAAAAACTATAGAATAGTGCGAAACAACATGAACCACTAGCAGTCTAAGACAAAACCCTATCGGACTAGCCTCACACTTGTATAAAGTATAACAATGCTCAACTTCCTTATAACCTATGACCCTAATACCCAACCTACACACCTTCCTATCAAGGAACATGTCATTAAAAATCTAAAACCATGCCATGTCTTGTCTGATCACCTCTCCCTAACACTTCTTAGGCCGCCCTCTACCTCTTCTCGTACCTGACAAAAACCCACCGCTCACACCTCCTTACCAGGCATCTGGGCTTCTTCTCCATACATGGTCGAACCATCTGAGCCTCGCTTCCCGCATCTTGTCTTTTCTGTGATGACGTCATCACTTGTTTTGGAAATAATTCTGTGTTTTTAGGCCTTAAAAACCTCCTTTTTGTCTCACCTCAATTTGCATGCGAAGTCTGAGCGTGTATCTGGAAAGCCATTATGTGAAAATCTGTGAAAAATGATGAGTTTCACTTTTAAAATGAAGTTAGGTTGACTTCGGTCAATATTTTGGGTAAACAGACCCGGACTCGTAATTTGGCAACCTCGAAGGGTCCATAGGAAAATATGGGACTTATGCATATGCCCGAAATTGAATTCTGAGGTCCCAAGCCCGAGAAATGAATTTTTGAAGAAAATTGTTTAACTGAAATTTTAAGAGTTTTTGGAAATTTGAATGTATTTGAATTCGATGGTATCGGGCCCGTATCTTGGTTCCGAAGCCCGGTGCATGTCTTATATGGCGTTTAGATTGAGCCTGTAAAATTTGGTAAGAAACAGGCTTGAAATGACGTGAATCGGACCCTCGGTTCTGAAATTTGAAACTTAAGTGTTCTTGAGATTTTTCTTTGATTTTGATGCTAAATTCATTGTTAAAGCTATTAATTTGGTGATTTGATCGTATGAGTAAGTCCATATGATGTTTTTGAGCTAGTATTCATGTTTGATTTGGAGCCCCGAGGGCTCGGGTCAGTTTTGCATAGGTTTCGGGATGTTTTTACACTTAGAAAAGTTGCAGGTTTTTAGTTTTTGGTATTTTGGAGTTTTGTTATTCATGTTCCCGGAAGGACTCACGCAAACGCGAAGGGTAAGTCAGGCTGAAGGATAATTTCTTCTACGCAAATGTGAGAACCAAGACCTTTTGGACGGGACAGGGGAAAGGGATTTTTGTTCTGCAGGAACGTGACCACTGGCCCACGAACACGATGCCTTGAGGAGCTAAAGCTCCACGAATACGAGCCACTAAACGTGAATGCAAAGGCAACTGGGCCTGAACCTTCGCAAACGTGACAGGCCCTTCGCGAACGTAAAGAAGGCCTGTCCAGTGAAAATAAAACAGTAGCAAAATCAGGATTGAGTACATATTTTCGTATTTTCAAAACTAGAGAGCATTGAGGTGATTTTCAAAGAACAAGTTCTTCCCCAAAGCATTGGTATATGATTCTAAACCTTTTTCTTTTGATTTTTCATTGCATTTCATCAATCTTCATCCAAAAATCCAGGTTCTTCTAATGCAAAATTAGGTACCACACAAATCACCCCCTCTTGTGTGATATTGACGTTTAGAACATCAATTGGTATCAGAGCAGATTATCCTTGAAGCGGCTAACACCTTAGGAGAAGATCAACAATGAGTGCACCACCTGGGAACTGGGAAGGGCAATCCATTACCAAGCCTCCACTTTTCAATGGTCTGCACTATTCTTGGTGGAAGAACATAATGAGAGATCACATTATAGGGGAAGATTATGAACTTTTAGATATAGTCACTGATGGTCCCCTAGCAACCACTAAGAAGAATTCTGAAGGAATTGATGTGCCAAAAACAAGGGCTGATTGTACTGCAGAGGACCTGAGGAAGTGGGAGAAAAATACTAAGGCCAAGAAGTGGCTTGTATGTGGTCTAGGACCAGACGAGTACAGTAGGATCCAAAGATGTAAAACTTCTAAGGAAATATGGGACACTCTACAAGTGAATCATGAAGGAACACCTCAAGTGAAAAGATCAAGAGGAACACTTCTATATTCTCAATATGAGAATTTCATTATAAAGGAAGGAGAAACTATCCAGGAGATGTATACTAGATTCACCACTTTGACAAATGAACTCGAATCTCTTGGAAGGATTATCCTTAAAGAAGACAAGGTTGAGAAGATTCTGACAAGAGTTCTTCCAGTCACATGGGAAAGCAAGATCACTGACATTCAAGAATCCAAGAACATTGCTACCCTGAGACTGGATGAACTAATTGGAAATTTGACTGCCTATGAAATGAGGAGACAAACCATGAAGATGGATACCCCCCAAAAGGAGAGAATCTTAGCTCTTAGAATTGCTGAAAGTGCAGATTTGGAAGATGATGAAGTGGCTATGATCACTAGGGATTTCAAGAAGTACCTTATGAGAGGAAAAGGGTTCTTCAAGAGGTACAAACTTTAACAAATCAAGAGCTCCAGAGAAACAAACAAATGAGGGATGTTACAAGTGTGGTAAGACTAACCACATGATCAAAAACTTCCCTCAATGGGAAATTGAGTGGAATAAAGAAAGAGCTGAATGAAGGAACAGGTTCAACCAAAGAGAAACAAAGGTTCAACCAAGGCTATGGTTGCTGCCTGGGGAGAAACTTCAGATAAAGACTCAGAAGATGAATCTGAGGAGGAGGAAGCACTAATGGCCATTGGAGAATCAGATGATGAACAAGAGGTAAGTATTCTTCATCTCAAAGACAAGATTAAATTCTTATCTAAAGAAAGGCTGGCTGAGCTATTAACAGACTTCATTGATGAGTCTGAGATAATTAATAATGAGAAGGAAGTTCTGTCTAGGGAATGTGTGATTCTAAAAGCAAAATGTAAAAATCAAGAGTCTAGGGAAAATGAGATTGATAACAAAAATGCTAAGTTGAAGAACCAGGTTCTTGAACTTGACAACAGTGTCCTAGAACTTGGGTATGAAAATCTGAAACTGAAATTGGAACAGGAAAGAAGATAGCTGATCACACATGTCTCACTCTAGAAGAAAATTTGGGGAAAATAAAAGATGAATTATACAGGAAAGATGAATTCATCAAAGTCTTAAAAGAAGATCTAGGAAAGGTAAAACATGAACTAGACAGAACTTGCAAGTGGAACAAAGCCTCTAATGCTCTCTCATGGTTGCAAGAGCATCACAGCAGTAACAAAAGAGGACTTGGCTATGGGACTCAAGCTCCTAAATGGGATCCAAAAAGCAAGTACCTCATTCTTCCTGAAAATAAAATCTTCACACACTGTGGTAAGACTGGCCATTACAAATATAAATGTAATGCAAAAGAAATGGCCAGTCAAAAGAACAAAGTTTTTTTTAAAGAAAAGAAAAAGTTGCCTGGTTGAGCAAGAAGGAATTTAATTCATCCTTTTGCTTATAGAAAGGGACCCAAACTAGTTTGGGTTCCTAAGACTAACCCCTGATTTCCTTTTGCAGGTCCAAGTGAAAGGGAGAAGCCAAATATGGTATATGGATAGTGGCTGATCAAAACATATGACTGGGGACAAGGACCAATTCCTTTCACTTGAGGACTTAAAAGGAGGTAGTGTCTCCTTTGGTAATGGAAAGAAAGGTGAGATCGTTGGGGTTGGAAATGTAGGCAAGACTAATTCTCATTCCATAGAGAATGTCTACCTGATAGATGGATTGAAATATAGCTTAATAAGTGTGTCACAATTGTGTGACAGAGGTAACCTTGTGGCTTTTACCTCCACCAAATGCTTTGTGATTAACCTTACCACTGACAAAATTGTTTTGCAGGGAAAAAGAGTTAACAATATTTACATTGTAGATTTGTGAACTCTTTCTGAAAATGAACTCACTTGCTTAAGTGTTTTAGTTAATGATCCCCTCCTATGGCACAGAAGACTTGGTCATGCCAGTCTAAATCAGCTAAACAAATTAGTCTCCAAGGACTTGGTTGTAGGGTTACCTAATATCAAGTTCAAGGAAGACAAAGTTTGTGAGGCATGTGCAAGGGGGAAGCAGGTAAGGTTATCCTTCAAATCCAAGAAAATGGTAAGTACGTCCAAGACGTTGGAACTAGTTCATATGGATCTATGTGATCCAATGAGAACCATGAGTAGAGGTGAAAAGAAGTATATAATGGTGCTAGTTAATGACTATTCGAGATTCACCTGGGTTTTATTTCTAACTTCTAAAGATGAAGCATTTGACATGTTTTCTGCATTTGTTAGGAAGACTCAGAAACAATTAGGAAATCATCTTGCATCCATTAGGTCTGATCATGGAACTGAGTTTGAAAAATCTAAGTTTGCTAAGTTCTGTGATGAAAATGGCATAGATCACAATTTCTCTGCCTCTAGGACTTCACAACAAAATGGAGTTGTTCAAAGGAAAAATAGAACTCTTGAGGATATGGCTAGAACAATGTTACTATCTAGAAAATTACCTCACAGCTTCTGGGCAGAGGCTGTAAACACTGCATGCTACATCATAAATAGATGCATGACTAGACCTCTAGTAGAGAAGACTCCTTATAAGTTACTTAAAGGGAGAAAACCAAATATATCCCATCTTAAGGCTTTTGGTTGCAAGTGCTATGTGCACAATAATGGAAAAAACTCCCTAGGAAAGTTTGATTCCAGAAGTGATGAGGGAGTATTCTTGGGATATTCTTCACATAGCAAAGCTTATAAAGTTTTTAATAAAAGAACTCTGTGTGTAGAAGAAAGTGTGCATGTAGTATTTGATGAAACTAACATTCTTTCTGAGAGACAGGAACATGAAGATGAAGCCATTGGACTGGTCAAAGACTTGGCTGAAGCATCAGCTCAAGTCAAAGTGACACCTACAGAAGGAACAGTTAATGAAACATGTTCTTCCTTACTGGGCAACCTGATAGGGGGAAGAAATCAAAGAGGAATTGAAATAAACTCCTTAAAGGAACTTGTTCATGAACCTGTTCCTCATAAAATTGCTGAAACATCCAGCAGAAGCCAGTTGGTTGTAAAACCTCACAAGTATCAAAGTTCTCATCCCATTAAGAACATTATCACTGATCCAACATCTGGAGTCAAAACCAGATCACAATTAAAGAATCTGTGTGATTTTGTTGCTTTCTTATCTATCATTGAGCCTAAAAATATTGTTGAGGCTTTGCAGGATGCAGATTGGGTGAATGCAATGTAGGATGAGCTAAACTAGCTTGAAAGAAGTCAAGTTTGGCACCTAGTTCCAAGACCCAAGGATATATCAGTCATTGTCACTAAATGGGTCTTTAGGAACAAACCTGATGAAGATGGAACTGTCACAAGGAACAAGGCAAGATTGGTGGTCCAAGGTTACAGCCAAGAGGAAGGAATAGACTATGATGAGATATTTGCTCCAGTTGCAAGACTAGAGGCAATCAGACTTCTTATAACCTTTGCAGCACATATGGAATTCACTCTTCATCAAATGGATGTCAAAAGTGCCTTCCTGAATGGCTACTTGAAGGAAGAAGTGTTTGTGAAACAACCTCCAGGGTTTGAAAGCAAAGAATGTCCTGAACATGTGTAAAAGCTGGACAAGGCTCTCTATGGACTCAAACAGGCACCAAGAGCATGGTATGAAAGACTGTCAAAATTCCTACTGGAGCATGGGCACAAGAGAGGAAAAATAGATAGTACATTATTCTTAAGGGAAAAAGGTAATGACCTTCTTGTTGTACAAATTTATGTTGATGAAATAATCTTTGGGGCCCCCACTGACAAGCTAAGCAAAGAGTTTGCAAAACTAATGGGAAGTGAATTTGAAATGAGCATGATGGGTGAGCTTAACTTCTTCTTAGGATTGCAAATCAAACAAAGCCAAAATGGAACCATGATTCACCAACAGAAGTACACAAAAGAACTAATCAAGAAGTTTAAAATAGAGGATTCTAAAGAAATAGATACACCTATTGCAACTGCCACTAAATTAGATATTGATGAACCTAGTTCATCAGTTGATCAGAAGTTGTATAGGGGTATGATTGGTTCACTTTTGTATCTTATTGCCAGTAGACCTGACATTGTTTTCAATGTAGGGCTTTGTGCTTGATTTCAGGCAAATCCAAAAGAGTCTCACTTGACTGCTGTCAAGAGGATATTGAGATATCTGAAAGGCACTACTGAATTGTGTCTTTAATACCCTAAATGTAGTAATTTCAATGTAGTAGGATATGTTGATGCTGACTATGCAGGTTTCCAAGTGGATAGAAAAAGCACTTCAGGTATGGCACACTTCCTTGGTTCATGTCTTGTATCATGGGCTACCAAGAAGCAAAATTCAGTAGCCCTATCTACTGCTGAAGCTGAGTATGTGGCTGCATCTTCTTGTTGTGCTCAATTACTATGGATTAAACAACAATTGGTAGATTTTGGAATTGAAGTGGGATGCATACCAATATTGTGTGATAACATCAATGCTATAAGTATGATAAAGAACCATGTTCATCATAAAAGGACCAAACACATAGATGTTAGACACCACTTTTTGAGAGATAATTATGAGAAAGGATTAATCTCAATAGAATTATGTGCTATTGATAAACAAATAGCTGACATCTTCACCAAAGCACTGAATAGGGAAAACTTTGAAAGGAACAGGTAGGAATTAGGGATGATTAGGATCACCTAAAAGGAAACTAGTTCAGAATGCAATGAAAAAAAGGAAAATGAAAAAAAATTGAAAAAAAAACACATTTTTGGTTAGAAGTTATGACTTTATGTAAATATCTAGACTAATTCTTAATCAGTCTCATACTCTAATAAGTATACTCCTGTGACATGTGTTTATATTAATTCATTGATCTCTTGCAAAGTTTTTTTTTTTATTCTGATATATGAAGCATAATCAAGAGAAGTTCTACTTGAAGAACCTGGTTCATCAGTATATGCTCATAAGAAAAGGTCAGGTATGTTTCTATACTTTCCACAATTAGAAAAATAAATATTCCAATTATGAGCAGAAGTCCTATCCTAACCAAAATCCTAAAAATGTCACCGTTGAGAATTGAACCAGTTTCATTCTCCTAGAAATCTAAAGAAACGGGACTTTTTCTTAAAAACTAGTGTCATCCATTTATCTCTTAAAGATCGGAGTCTTAATGGGATTAGACTCTTGATTTACCACTGCTAAAAGCCTGTCGTTACTGCTCCTAATCATACTTAACTTTAAATACACTCCACATATTCGTATTTAAGTCCATAACCGTCATTAAGTGCAAAACCCCTGATCATCCTCCTTCTCTCTAAAAGTCTCCAAAATTCTCCAGAAATTCTCCACTATGACTAATTCTCAAGAAAATCTATTAACTCCCCCACCAGCATCTCCTAACACACCTTCATCTATACCTTCTAGCGACAACCCTAAACCAAGATTCCGCCGGCAGAAAATGTTGGCAAGAAAGACTGTGGCTGTTGGTGCTATGAGAAATGCTCTCAATGAAAAATTGAAAGCGAGTCAAAAAGGGGAAAGCTTTGACAAGGAATCATCTGAATCAAGCTTTGAGTCTGAAGCCTTTGTCTCTGCAAGCGATGGAGAAGAACGTGGGTCTTCTGACTCAGACAAGAATCAAGAAAACCCTAAAGGGGTAAATACATGTTATATTTTGTCTGATGTAGTGGAGAAAGTAGATGATAGTTTTGTATTGGTGGGATCTGTGAGAGATGTAAGTGAGGGAGAATCAAAGAGAAAGGGAAAGAAAAAGAAAGGTGAAATTCTTGCAATTTGTGGAGGAGCTAAGGAGAGTGGCAACAAGCCAGGGGGAAGTGAATCTGGAGAGGCTGCTGAAGGTCTTGTACACCTAAGTAAACAACAAGATGAACCTAGTTCATCTGTGGAAGAAACCTTGGCTGACATTCTGAAGAAGGTTGGAGCAAGCTATGATCCCAAGAAGCGCAAAGCTTCTTCTCAAAAGGCTCCAACTGCCTCTAAGCCAATAAAGAAGAGCAAGGTGTCA
Organism: Nicotiana glauca; assembly: GCA_026770625.1. Taxonomy (NCBI): domain Eukaryota; kingdom Viridiplantae; phylum Streptophyta; class Magnoliopsida; order Solanales; family Solanaceae; genus Nicotiana; species Nicotiana glauca. Next base: position 18,882 of record MU718077.1, read on the forward strand.
TCTCCTAAGTCTACTGTCCCTTCAACACCAAAGGTGAAAGCTACTAGAAGCAGGGTAAGGCAAAGTGAGGTTGAGTTGCAGAAATCCCTAGAGGCAATCAAGAAAAAGAAGAAGGAAAAGGGAAAAGCTAAAGTTGTGGAAAGTTTTGTGGCTGCAGAAGAAGAGGAGGAGGAGATGGAACAGGTCCATCAGGAAAGAGGTACAACTGAGAAGGTTCCCACTCCTACACCAAAGAAATCCGAGATTTCTACGAAGAAGCCTTCAGAATATGTATCGGCTGAACCCTCCATGGCAAAAGGAACCAGGTTTGCAGTCAAAGGAAAACAAGTGAAAGTTCCTGAAGAAGAAGAAGCATGGAGTGGAGAAGAAGAAGAAGAGGAATCTGAAAAGGAACAGGACATATTTGTCCTCTTTGTCAGGAGAAAGATCTTGAAAGGAAGAATTCTGAAAGACCTGGAGGAGCCAGGCGTGAAAGGATTGGTTGATGCCCTGAATGCACAGGGGTGGAAGGACATGGTTTTTCAAGTGGATGGCAAGCTGGCAAGAAAAGAGCTGATATAGTTTATGGCAAATGCCACAGTGGTGAATGGAATTGTTACCAGCTTGGTGAGGGGAGTAAAGGTGCAGTTTGATGCACCTAAATTGGGCAGAATTCTAGACATACCCTGTGAGGGCTATGATGACTATACTAGGCAAATGTGTCCTTGTCTAGATTATCTCCCTTCTGCTCTCCAAATCACTAGAAATTTCTGTGATACCCAAGTCTGCTGAAGAAGTGCCTGAGGCTAGATTTGTGCAAAAGAGTGAGATGAAGCCTAAGCACAAGGTGCTTTTTGAGTTTGTGAACAAGTGTTTGCTGCCCAGACAGGAGAGAAGGCACACTGCAAATTATATAGAACTGGTCCTTCTGGAGTGTCTTGTGAAAGGGAAGTAGATTAACTGGCCTGCTTTCATTGTCAAGCTACTGGATAGAGTGATAAATGGCTCCAAGGCACATGCCACACATTATGTGTTTATACTTACAACTGTCCAAGCCAAGTTAGATGTGCCATTGAAAAAGTAGGAGATGGCCTCCAGCAAAAAGCACTTTAGAATCAAAACTCTGCAGGCTTGTGACTATCTGCTAAGTGTAACCCCAGTTGAACCTGGTTTATCCTTGAAGACACCTGTGAACAGCAAAGTTAGGGCATTGGTTTTAGAGTGTGGAACTAAAAATGTAGAAATTGCTAGGCTCCAGGCTCGCATTACTGAACTAGAAAGTGAACAAGATGGCCTAAAAGCTGAGCTGGCAAAGGAAAAAGAAACGAATGAAGGGATGCTCCATACAATGCTCAATCTCCTTCAATCCCAGCCCTCTAGTTCCTCCAAGCCCTAGAACCTGTTTAGAAACCCCCTCAGTGACCCAGACTCGAGACTTTATCTATTTTTTGCTCATAGTTGTATCTTTGTTTTTCTTTTTGTGGTCTGTTTTGTAGAAACATATACTAATCAATGACAATATGCTTTTTTTTTTCTTGTTCTATTAAACTTCTGATATTAATAATTTAATTTTTTGTGAAGCTGATTATTGATTAACTAAATCATGTTTTCACTTGCAGTTGCCCCAATGGCCATGAGTAATAATTAACATTTGGGATTCATATAATATGCAACTTTTCGATGATGCTAAAAGGGGAAAGAGATATTGTGTTTTACTTTGTATTATGAAATAATGTGATATTTATAACCTGATTAAATATAGTCCTTAATGATAAGTTAAATTAAAGTGTAAAAATTAAGCTGAGTTCCACAGGGTATCTGATCAATAAAAGCACAGAGTTTGTCATCATTAAAAAGAGAGAATTTGTTGGCCTAAATTCAGATGAAGTTTTGAAGATTGACAAAATGAACTCAGTCATGAACCAGGTCCATCATGTGAGACATAGTATTGATATGCTTACACATGTGACATACGTGTGAAGAAGATAAGTTTCAAGGATCAGCAACAATATCTTCTGAGTTGATCGAAAAGGTTGCATAGGATAAGGAGTTGAAATCTCCTTATGTGAAGAGAACTACATCCAGATCAAGGATAAGGATTGGAGTTTGAATTGTTCTAGGACTCGAATTTGATGAAGGATCAGCAATTCGAGTTTTAATCAAACTCTGATTACTAACTCTATAAATAATAATGACTGTTCTCTTTTACAGGCGGTTGCACAAATACGCAGAAGTTAAACTAAATTGAGAGGAAAGGAACTAAGCGATTTTGCAAGTAATTTGTGTGTGATTCAAGTGTGCAAATCTGAAGCTACATGAACCAAGAGTGAAGAACCAATTCCATTATGTCTGTCTTTATTTCTAGTTCAATTGTAGTAGGCGTTTTCATATTGTACCTTTTAGCTTTATCTATAAGTAATTGTATTAGGTACTTTGAGTATTCAAGTTAGAGTTAACTTGAAGGTGTCACAATAGTTGAGGTTGTGTGCTACACTGGGATTAGAGTTTAATCCTTAGGTTTACAAGAGTTTGTAAATGTTGATTTGGCTCAATGATTTTAGTGGAAGTTTGGGAAAATCGTACTGAGTAGTAGGTCGTATTTTTTTTACCTTTTGAGCCAGGTGTTTTCCACGTAAAAATCTTTGTGTTCTTTATTTTATGCACTCTTAATTTTGCGAATAGTCATAGTAAGTACATCTAGAAGAACCAGGTTCTTCTAGTGCGAAAATTAGGTACCACACAAATCACCCCCTCTTGTGTGGTATTGACGTTTAGAACATCACTATTAATATTATGCCTTTGTCTATTTTCAGGAAATTGGAGAGAGAGATTAGAGAAATTAGGTCGATACTTATGTCCTTGCAGCTGACGGATCATACCACAATCATACCTGGAGGAATAGTGGAAGATGTGCTAGTTCAGGTGGATATATTTATGTTCCCTGTGGACTTTACTGTGGTGAACATGGAAGAGAATAGGGAGGTCCCTCTGATTTGGGGGATACCGTTCTTGGTTATAGGCAGAGCAATTCTGGACATTCAGGAAAGGGAGCTCATGCTCAGAGTGGGAGAAGAAATGGTGATATTCAAGATGGAAGGAGCAACGGGGGTCCTAAAGGAGTGAACTAGATAGAATAAGCATGATAAGTGTGGGGTATAGCCCAAGAAGGAAGAAAAGAATCTCTCATCATGGATGTGTGCACTAGGTCGGGTGTACAAAGGAGATCTCGCTTTCAATTCAAACCTCGACTAGATGATTCAGGGGAGTTTCCTTTACCTCTTCCTTTTTATTTATGTGTCATGGGTAGTGGCGCACATAGAATTTTTCTTAAGTGATGTCACTATTAAATAAGCGAGCAATAAAAAATTCACGAAAATGATTTTTTAGGAAAAGAAAAACTACTCAAGTCATAGTACGTAATATGTGATTTCATGGTAGAAAGGACCTTCTTGAAGATATGCTCTTACTATTGGAATATTGTCAATTAAATGATATTTTCGAATTGTTAAATTATTTACTTTGATCTAATTTTAAGGACAACTTTGAGCTGCCGAATTTAATTTTGAAATCTTGAAAGACGCTTTAGAGAAAATTTTCAAATAAATTTAAGCTAAACAACAAATGAAAATATCAATCAAATTAACATTGAATTTTACCCACAAAGAAAAACAATGAATACCATTAAGAAATTCTAACCAAAAAAAAAGAAAAAAAGAAAAAAAAATGAGGACGATAACTTAAATGGGAACAACAACGAGCTCATTGTAGAGAAAGAAGTACAATACTTTTCCGACAGTTACTATGATTTTAAGTTTGGTAAAATAACTTTGTTGTAGAAGCACTCAATTATTTATTGTAAGTTGTAACAAAATTATTGTTTATTCTCCTAGTTGGACACTTCCAGGTGAGCTTAAAACATATTAAAACACACAAAATGCAAGCAAGTAGAATCGAACCACTGACAGTGCAATAAACATTGAGGCGCTCAACCATCAAACCATCTGGCGCTTCATTGCGAGTGGTGTTACTTTAAAGATTTTCTATGCTGATACGTTTTCTTTGTATTATTTCAACATCTATTTTGTAAAAATTTCCGACGAAGCGTTGCCACGTGACACCACTTCAACCAAGATGCATCCGCCCCTGGTCATGAGGAGGTGCCATAATTTAATATGTGGGGTGGGCATGTAAATATGTACATATGTGTTTGTTTTATTTGAATTTTTTATTACTTTTCCCGACGATGGATTTCCTCAACTGTCTTCTTGAGGGATCAAATTCGAAGAAAACAAAATTTTCTTTCATCTTTATTTTGTTTTTCTTAGGTAGTGTAACAATTCTCCATTGGGTTTTTTTTGTGCCGGCCCTTTTCCAAGGTTTTTGCTTGAACCCGGTGTAGTTAGTTTTTCTTTTGTTAGGAACAGGGAAGCCTTGTGTTGTGGTGTTAAATGGAGACAACTGTTATTAATTATGTTGTTCCTTAAGGGTAAGAAGTGCTTTAGTCATGATGCGTAGGCTCAGTTCTTGACTCTTGGATAAGTGCCTGAAATCGTTTGATTTTAATGTTGCTTAACTACTTTGACTAGAGAGCCAGGATAGATCCGGTCCTAAGTAAGTTATGTGCCAATGTGTGTGTGAGGATTTTGTTGATATTCTGTGTATGTCAGTTGATGTCTAGAACTTGCCTTGTGTGTTTGCAAAGCAAAATAGCAGTCTTGTTCATTCTAGGAAGTGATATAGGCATTTCTATGTTGAGCTAGATATATGTTTTACTCACCTAATTATGATGTATCTTAGTTGGCCCCGTTGAGCTTGTAATCCTATTTCTTTGGCAACCACACTACAAGCCCGACAAGCTGGGTGTCAAATCAAGTATGTAGGTTACCTCAAAGGAACTAATATATCGAGGGCTCAACTAGCCCTTCTTCCCAAATTTCATCATGCCTTTTATAAGAGAAACTCAAAGAAGAACCTTCTCACCCTCCATGAAAGTCACAACACGGACTTTTCTATCAGCATAACACTTTTGCTTGGACTGCACTGTATAAAGCCGCTCCTGAATTTCACCTTTTCCTAAGCATCACGAACCAAATCTGTGGCCAACAATCAAGCCTCACTAGGCTCATACCAACCAACTAGAGAACGATAGTGCATCCCGTATAAGGCCTCATACGGATCTATCTGGATGCTCGAGTGATAGTTATTGTTGTATGCAAACTCCACTAGTGGAAGTATCTGATCCCACTTACCTCAAACCATTCAACATTAGGAATACAAATCTGGCCCTGAAGTTGCAATACATCATCATTACCAATTGTCACCTTCTTAGCACCATCTCGCTGCATTGTGTTCTCAAGGACAAGAAAATGGGGATCATCATACTGACAAGCTTTGATGTGCTCAAATAAAGAAATTTGCATAATAACATAAGCAAGAACTTTGCTGGGCTCCAAAACATTCAATCTTACCAATCCATTGGCCAAAGCTTGAAAATCCATATCCAAAGACCTCTCCAAAGCTGGAATAAATGCCAAACTCCATGTACTCTCCGCCTTTATGCTCAAGGAATCTTCTATTACATTAGCCTTGCCTAAATGATACAAGATAGTGATATCATAATCCTTCAACGACTCCAACCACCTTCGTTGCCTCAAGTTCAAATCCTTATACATAAAAAGATGTTGAATACTGTGATGATCCGTGTAAATCTCACAAGACCTAACAAGTCACGTCGTATAAGTAATACCTCCAAATCTTGAACGCGTTCACAGTAGTTTCCAACTCTAAATCATGTACCAAATAATTCTTCTCACGGGGATTCAACTGGCACGATGCATAAGCAATCACCCTACTATCAAGAATCAATACACATACAAGGACAAATGCGTGAAGCATCACAAAGATAGTGTACAACCCCGATCCTGATGGCAATACTAAAACCGGAGCTATAGTCAAAGCAATCTTGAGCTTCTGAAAGCTCCCCTCACACTCGTTCGACCATTTGAATGGAGTGCCCTTCTAAGTAAACTTGGTCAATAGATCTGGAATAGATTAAAATCTCTCTACAAAAGCGATGGTAGTAGCCTGCAAAATCCTGATTTTTATAGCGGTAGAAGGTTTGGGCCAACTATGAAGTACCTCAATCTTCTTCGAATTCACCTTGATCCCATCACTAGACACCACGTGGCCTAACAATGCCACTAAATCCACCAAAACTCACACTTGAAGAACTTAGCATACAAATTGCTTTAAAGTTTGAAGTACAATCCTCAAACGTTGTTCGTGCTCCTTCCTACTACGGGAGTATACCAAGATATCATCAATGAACACCAAGATATCATCAATGAACACAATAACAAAAGAATTTAAATAAGGCTAAAACACACTATTCATCAAATGCATGAAAGTTGATGGGGGCATTGCTCAAGCCAAAAGACATTATGAAAAACTCATAATATTTAACCCCGATCTCAAGTTAATCTTTGAGAACATCATAGCACACTGTAGCTGATCAAATAAATCATTAATACGTGGAAGTGGATACTTGTTCTTGATAGTAACCCTGTTTAACTATTTGTAGTTAATACACATCCTCAAAGACCCATATTTCTTCTTTACAAATATCGTCGGCGCACACTAATGTGAAACACTAAGCCAGATGAACCCCTTATTCAGTAACACTTGCAACTGTTCTTCAATTCCTTCAACTCGGATGGAGCCATACAATATGGAGGAATAGAGATAGGCTAAGTGATTGGTGCCATATCAATGCCGAAATCAATACCCCTATCGGGTGGCATACCCAGTAGATATGCAAGAAATACATCTATAAACTCTCTCACTACTAGAACTGACTCAACTATCGGAGTATCAGAACTAACATCTCTGACAAAGTCTAGATACGCCAAAACTCCCAATCTCAACCATCCGTTGAGCCTTAAAAAATGAGATCGCTCTACTAGGAGTATGATCTAAATAACCCTTCCATTCCAACCGTGGCAACGCCATCATAGCCAACGTCACGGTCTTAACATGATAATCAAGAATAATATGGTATAGAGATAAATAGTACAAACCATTGATCACATTGAAGTCTACCATATCTAATAATAGCAAGTCCACTCTCGTTTCAAAATCACATATAGTGACCACACATGATCAATAAAGTTGATCCACCACAATAGTATCCCCAACCGGTGTAGACACATGAAATGGGGTAGCAAGCGAATCACGTGGCATATCCAAACAAGAAGCAAAGTATGCTGACACGTATGAATAACTAGATCCAAGATCAAACAATATCGAAGCATCTCTGTGATACACAGAAACAATACCTATAATAACAGAAGTGATAACCTTAGTGCTTATTAGGAATTCATAGCATCTAGCTTGACCTCTATTACACTAAGCTCAACCTCTAGGATGAACACGTCCTGGATGAACTCTACGCCGAGTTGGCTGAGAGGGTGGTGTAGTAATCGAAGCAAGAATCATAGTCTGACCTCCCTACTTCCCTAAACCTCTACAAAAAGAGGCGAAATGCTGGGCTTGATTTGGACCCCAGAAGAACCAGGTAATGATGAACCCTGAATAGATGAAGCACGATGACAACTCTATGCTAGAAGTGCATTAAATGAAGGTTGTACAAAAGCTCCTCGACTGGGAGATGGTGTATGATAAGTTGTCCTGCTAGAATGGCCTCTCCCAAATCGATCTTGGCCTCTAAATGAGGCACCACTGAAGCTATTTGAATGTTGGGACATTTTGTCGCTTACTCTGCTTGTTATCTCTAGTCTCACTATGGATGCGCTTAACACGACGTGCTATCTCCACAACTCAGTGAAACGAAGTCCAGGTCTCTCCCTCTTAGCCACAACAAGGTGAATATTATAGTAAAGTCCATCAATGAATCTCCTCACTCTCTCCTCCTCAGAGGGAACCAAAATAGCAGCATGACGGTATCTCATACTCGATAACTAATATTGACCCTGCTGAAGGTGCTCAAACTGGCTCCTCGGCTCCTCTCTCCTGATGCATGGCACAAATTTCTCCAAAACAAACCTGGAGAGTTGAGTCCAAGTAAGAGGAGGCGATCCTGTTGGTCTTCCTATCTCATAAACCTGCAACCATCTCTTAGATAGACCTTGCATCTGGAAGCCGGTGAAGTCAACTCCATTGGATTCAACTAGTCCCAAATTTCACATCCTGGGGGATCCTCTAAAGGTGTACTGCTGAAGTAAGAAAGATGCGACTTTGTGAACTTATCCAACCTCTTCAGCTCATCATCTAACATCGCAGACCTACCCTCAGGCTATGGGCCAATAGTTGGCTGAACTCCCCCAATTGGTAAAACTCCAGTGCTTTTATAACTATGGGTCATCTACTCTTGGGTATACGTAGCTGGATTTTGTGCCCCACCCCATGCATGGGAAGTAGCTGGTGTAGTAGGAAATGCTCTGGCCTAAGCCACACTAGAATAGACCCACCACATAGACCAGAGCATCCTGAACAATTGGAATAACAAATAAATAATGGGTGACCCGAGCTGGTCCCACCGGCTCAACATGGTCTGGAATCCGCTCCTTAATAGGAGCGACTGGTGGCTCCATATTAGCTGCACCAATAGGGCCCCTAACTGTGATACGTGCTCTACCCCTTCGTCTATCTCTGTCCTGGCCTCCCGTGGCCATGACTTAGGGTATTGGCGCTTGATCAGCAGTACCAGAAGATCGTGTCCTCGGCATCTGTGAGAGAATAGAAGAGCAAAGTTCAAACATAGGAATAACAAACTCGTACGATAAAGAATGCAAGAAAGAGAAGTTATCCTAACAACCATGTAGCCTCTCGAAAATAAGTACAAACGTCTTTATACCGTCTTCAAGACTCTATTAAACATGTTCATGACTCATAATACCTATGCAACCTAGTGCTCTGATACCAACTTGTCATGATCCAAATCCCATAAGGTCTATGATGGCGCCTAACACTGCTTCCTAGGAAAGAAAAGAATAAATATGCATAAATAAACTTCAACAACAGTCTGAGATAGCCAAATAACATAAATAACTGAAGTCAAATGATGATACAACTGAAATCACCCCTAACTCTAGTATCACCGAGTACATGAGCTCGAGTTTTAAATACAAAGTACAAACAAAATATAATACTATCTAGAAGACTGAACAGTAATAACATGATATAAAATAGGGGCCTTCAAGGACATACAAATAGAATAGCAGGGCTACCTCAAAATCTCAAACAAATACGAATGCGGCTAACTGGCAACCACCACAATCAGTAATACCAAGAATTGCACATGAAGTGCAAAATGTAGTATGAGTATAACCGACCTGATGTACTCAATAAGTAGCAAGCCTTAACTCGGCCTAAAAGCAATGGCGATCTTGGCAAGGTCCAGTACTCACTATTAATAGCCGACAAGTACAACAACAATATAATAATGGAAAAAGGAAAAGCAGCTCAAATAATATCAGGTTCAACTCTATCACAATAAGAGGAGAAATAAACATGATTTTCAAGTATATCAGTCAAGACATCAACTTTCCATGAAAATCACCTAAACAAAGATTTATTAAAGTAAACTGCGATTTCAAGCTTAAAAGGTTAAATAGAGATATCACATACCAATTAGCATGAGAAAAATATATCTCTATGCCTACATGATAAGTATACATGCCAAGTCAACAACATGACAGTTTAATCATCGAGTATATAATATCTCAACATATTCAGAGTGTTTGGCATAAGTACTCCTCAATCATACTTTCACCACTCTCACGGTGCCTGGCATAATGCCCTTGGATCATCACACGCACATACACTCAGCAATATATGGGTTCCTAACATAAGTCCCTCACTAAGAACATCTCATGTGCCTACACTCACAGGTTATTATCTGAATCCGGAGGGGTGGATCCTAGATCAGGTGATGATCATATCAAAGTCAACGATCAATATCCGTCAGCCCAATATGGGATTTGACGCAAACATCACCTTAATATCAATATCAATATGACACTATGACCCATAATCAGTTATCAATCTCATCGAATCTCAATATACCAATATATCACAATACCAGTAATCAGAATACCACACAGAATGTACTAACATGCTATAATAAGCTCAAACTCATAACACACACAAAGACTAACACAGATCATTTTAAACCTGACTTTTCATGAATATGGAATCTCATTCATCAGATTTTAGTGCGCTGAATAATTGTCCTTACCCGCTAACAACATGTGAGATAACATATAAAAGGTTCACAAAGATAGAGATTATAACTCGTAGATATCACATCATGACTGAAAATATGACTACAGTTAAGGAAAATAGCTCAACATAGCAAATTGTTGCCATGGCTCAAAAAACGGTTGCAATAGCTCCTAACAACTGTTGCAATAACATTACAAAATGTTCCAATAGTATAACAATCTTTGATAAAGTGGTATCGCAACGGTCTGAAATAGTCCTATATGATTAAATAATCGTTGCAATAGTAAGCCTATGACAACTCCCTGGAAACCGTTGCGACAAATTGGCATATGGTAATGATTTAACAACCGTTGCAATAAATCTATTGGCACGAGATCTGATGGAACGCGTTAAAACCCGTTTCAAAAGGTCTATTGCAATAGTAATACTATTTATCGCAACATTTTCACTAATAGAAAATTAACCTATTGTAGCGGTTATTTAGCAATGGTTATATAAACCTTGCAATAGATGGTCTATTGCAAGGGTTATAACTGTTCCAGTATCCTCTTGAGCCTATTAAGACAGTACTAAAACTAAACTGTCGCAATAGTACAATAACCGTTGCCACATACCTGTCTATAGAAACAGTTTGATAAAATAACTCTGTGGGGACGGTTCTTTGTAAAAAAGAGGATTTAATTTCCCTCCAATTATTTCAGTAAACCCGGAAATGCTCATTTTTATAATTAAAAAATAATTAAAAAAATTGAATTATGCGTATCAAACTAACAGAGGGGTCTTCTTACCCCTTTTTCTATTCAATTGATTTACTTCCAAATCCAGCGAACAAAAAACCCTCCAACTTCTTCAAGAGCCCTTTTCTTTTCCATTGATTCACCTCCAAATCCAGCGAACAAAAAACCCTCCAGCTTCTTCAAGAGAAAAATGCCTCCCTCCAAATCCAGCGAAGGATTTCTATCACTGAAGGATTTAGACCAGCAAAGGAGATTGATTCATATTGCTCTCTACCACAATAGGTCTGCATGCTCTCCTCCATAGCTTATATAAATTTCCCATCTCTAGATTTTCCATTCAAGTGTTTTTGGGAAAGCTTGAAGAATACACAAATGGGTTTCTATGAAGTTACTTTCTTTTGTTCTAATTTATGTTTGATTTTTAGTTTTAGTGTGGTTTAAAGTTTGTATCTCAAAGTTGGTGAAGATTTGAGTTTTTCGTGAAAACATCGGTGATAAAAAATCAAAGCATATTACTTAAATTTTGGGTTTTAGTCAATTTGGAGTTTGAGAAACTAGGTTTCAATTCGTTGAGCCAAAATTTTATTCGAAGTTTATTTTGTACTCAATATTGAGTTTACTGCTATTTGGGAGGAATTAAAGTGACAAATACCGTTCAAAACTCCATTGTTGAGGTCGACAATATTTTAAAATATAAATAGAAAAATTCAAAGTTGGGAGAGTTAGAGCAAATTGCTGTATATACATGGGAATTTTACTTTTTTTGTTGGTTTTCTGGTTGTTTGGCTCTTGTGTTCTTCACTCATCTTTATTGCGATTGATGCTGCAAATGTGGCTTAAATTAGCAACTTGGGAACAACTAATGGAATTCTCCAGTTATCCATAACACTTCATATGGGTGAAACTTTGAGGTTGAGATTTTATTGATACATATTAAGTTGATTCTATGCTCACTTAACTGTTTGTGTTTTGAATTGTAGGATCCTTGTGCTGTCCTCATTGGTCTTCTTCTGATACTCTCATCATTTCAGTATCTAAATCAGTGGACAAGATATAATCAGGTAAAGTAACACTACACATTCATTGCTAGGATTTCTTTCAACTTGCTACCTGCCTCAGCAATCAATGGTTAAAAAAGAGCTTATATCCTGGAAATTGAAGAATGTTGTCATGACTTTTGTTTTGCTTCGATTTCTTCCATTTATTTTGGCTTTATGATTTGAAAATTCAAGTGATGACTGAAGTTTTAGTTTGATGATCTAAGAGCAGCTCGATCCTTAGCAATAAAAGAAAAGAATAGCTCTATTATGAGCATTGTGTCTGAAAAAATGCACTCTTGATTTACTACATTGTTTACTCAACAGTTTACATATGGAAATAGAAAACTAATGATGTCTGATTCTGGGTGTAGTAGTTGTTTGTTTACTATTGCATAAGGTTCACATCTCTATAAGCTAGTTGTTATAAGAGTAACAATTATGCTGGAATTTTTCATTTAAAAAGTATCAATTTTGCTGATAATTTTACTCCTCCACATTTTATGTGTTACTTTGTTTCTAAACCTGTTTGAAGCTCGTCATGTTGCAAGTTTCATTTTGTGTATTCTATTTCAAAGTGAGCTAAAAGCACTTTTGAATGTGTACTGTTATTTACTTTTGAATGTGTATTGTTAATTGGAAAGTAAAACATTTCCTCCAAAAATTGACAAACACTAATTCCTATTGGAAGAAGTTCACATAGATCAATCTAAATTTAACTACTCCCTTGACTCAAAGACTCCAAATCGCTTTTTGAAGCATGAAAGCACACATCTAATAACATAAATATAACTACCAGTACCTCTTCTTAATTCTATATGCAGTTGTCCGTTACTAGACATATGCTGAAACAGATTGAAAGCAAATAACTACATCAATCATTATCTACAGGAAAAAATACAACTAGCAAAGAATGTAAGAACCATAAGTTATTCTAATTTCCAAGAAAACGAGTATCAAATTTACAGCTATGATACAAGAATCTTCCAAAACCTGCTTCCCCTCCAAGTGTCTATCCGAAAAGATTTGGCAGTCATGTGGCATATGCACCAGATTTGCTCAATTTACTTAGTGTGCATTGATTGCAACCATATAATTTTTGGATTATGGTGAATGAGTTGACTTGATTCCCAAGTTTATACCTACTAGTTTCTCTATACGTGCGTTGCACGTGTATATTAAGTGATATGGTAATTAACTTCATAAAATAATGTCAATATTATTTCAGAAAAAAATCTTTGAGTAAATAATTAAACGTGAATGAAAAAATTGCAAGCTTTTGTGATAGATTAGTGTAGATTATTGCATAGTTATTTTTGGTCGAGGTAAAGATGATTCGATATCATGTCAATCTACGAAGATGAATGATCAAAGTTTAAATTACACGCAATCTTCCTTGTGTTATTCTTCCTTGTGTTATATGCTTCTTTCATTGTTGTTACCTTGTCATGGCCAGGATTTGGGTTATCGACATTTATATTCCTCTTAAAAATGCCATGTAAAGTTCGACCATGTGAGGAAATATATTGCAGGTGTATACTGTTTGTGACAAAATTAATTGGCTAAATAGTTGGCTTGTTTCTGTTCCAATTAATATGTTAACACTAAAACTGAAAAGATATGATGGACGTATAACGTGAACAGAAACAATGAAGTGCTTAGTCCATCAAACATCACATATGAAGTTTAATAAAACTTATCAACTTTGGCTAATTCAAATATAATGGCATTGCTACTCTCGGAAAATATGGATGACATTGTACTATTTAGATGTGATTGGTTTCATAACAAAGTTGATGGATATGGATTAACGCGGGTGTACTTCAACAAAAAATGCAGTACATATGATACTTTTGTACTAGCATCTCAAGTACATCAAGTTTTTTTATGTGGAGGATCCAATTGAGAAAGATGTTTATTATGCAAGAAATAAAGTCCCTGTTGATTTGTATGGTTTGAAAAAAGAGAATTGTCCTAATATTGGAGAAACATTTTGGAGAGAACCTAATGATGATATTGGTTCATCAAATATATTACTCGACGTGGATGCCAGATGGTCGAGAGAAGATATACCTACTAATATTATTGATATGCCTTCTCAATCACAAGATACAACTATGAAAACATCGAAAGAGGAGGATGAGTATGATGATACTGATTGGGATTTGATGGAGGCTAATGATTGATAAATGATCTTCTGAAGTTCTTTAAATATATAGTCGTCATTGTTTTTTAGTGAATAATAATGCCATTTTTTAGAAATATTATGTGATTGTTTTTCTTGTTTGTATGCTTTTAGACTTTTTGCATTTGCTTTTTCCTTACAGCTCTATATTGAATTGCTTCAATTTTACAGGTCTTATACCAGCAGTTGTTACTGATTGTAGATTCAAGTAAGTTGCATAAAGTTTCTCTTTCAAGTAAGTGGCACAAAATTTCTCTTTCATGCCTTTTCTTCCTTTTTTCTTTGTTATGTTCCATTGTCTAACCTGATTAGCCTTGATTTTCTTAAACTTACACAGATTTAGATGTCATGGGTCAAGAAGGATCTTCAAGAAAAAATAAAAAAGGAAAAAACCCGTCATATGTTCAAGCTGGAAGTTTATCACGTTTGAAAAAAAAGAGAGAATGTCATTGACAACAAAAGAAACCGTTCAAGCTATGCGGTCAGAGAAAGAGCATCTGCTAAAACTAATTGAAGAATAACCAACAATAGGAGAACGATCTAAAGCAAATGAACGACATGTAGAGGAGCAATTTGTAGGGGGGCACATTTTAGATGAGCAGATGCAAATACATTCTACCACTCCTACAGCTAATAAGCGATCTGAAGAACAAGGTAAGTCTACATAACTTAGAATCTTACCGAATTCATCCATCACCTCTGATTTTTTGTATTTTGTTGTCGCTTCTGGTCATGTAACTGCAAAAAAAAAGAAGATGCAGGACACAAATGCGTAGTGTCCATAGCCGAAAGACGCGTAAGGTGATCACACTTAATAATTTGAATCAGCCCATTGATCCTACTAAAGAAGATGTAAGAGAGTTTGGTAGATTCCTCGGTACATTGGCAAGGACTGCAACTCTTTGCCTGCTGGATATATTGGATTCGAGGAAAATGGACACAAAAGACGATTTATGGACATATACCAAGTTTTGAAGTTCTGATCCAAATGTTCAATTATTTTTTAAATGTATGTTACAATTTATGCTAATCAAATAAAATTAAATTGTAGTTGAAGTATGATATTCCTGATGATGCAAAAACATGGACTTTGTTTTCAATTGGAAATGCTTGGAGAAGGCATAAAAGGCAACTGAAGAAAGATCATTATGATGCCTATCAAAATTATGAAGTTCGAATGGCAAAAAGGCCCGATTATATACCGGAATATCAGTTTAAAGAGCTCCTGAAATATTGGAGTTCTAATAAACTACAGGTAAATATAAACCATGATCTTGACAATAGTTACAACTAGTATATAAACCATGATCATGGTTCTGTGCATCTCATGGTTCTTCTGATATAGTTGCTAGTATTTTTTGCTTGGAATACTCTCAAGATAAGGAAGAGTTTGAAATAAGAACTTCATAGATTGGTTATCAAGTTCAATAAAAAGTATCCCAACAGCTTAGTCGCCGCATCATATAGTTATAACTCTACAGTTTGTATATTCCAGCATAGTCTGATTAGCGAATCTTGTCAATTGCTCTCCTTCATTCTTTGCTAGATTAGAGACCTCAAGTTGTTGCAAATAACTCACAAGTAGCTGAGCTATAACTCTACAGATTGGTTCTGTGCATCTCACAAATTGTTGCAAATAATGTTGTTCTATTTTGGTTTATTGTATTGTATTGATTCATTTTAATCTCATGTGTGTGATCTCATGTGTGTGATCTTGATCATAAATTTATCTCTTGATTATCTCAAAGATATATTTAAGCTTTCTTTGGATTCTCAATTTGCTAATTTAGGAGTATGACAATGATTTTGTCATTTAACAAGTCGTCGCAGTTGTTAGTTCTATTTTTATGTTTTAAAAAATAAATTATGTTTATAAAGTAGATAAAAAAAATCATCTTTCTTCTCTGATCAAAATATTACTTTCTTCCTTTAGTACAAGTAGAAGTATCATATATTCTGCATATATTTGTATCAAGTCATCAACTTAGTAGAACTGGTGCTTTGCAGAGATCATCCGAAATCAACAAGCATGTCTGGAGGTTTTACAAAGTGTAAGAAATAAACTTTGCTAGCTACATATATACTAGTCTCATACAGAATTCTATCATTATTACATATGCTAAGAAATAGCCTTTGAAGCCATCTGAAATAATGTGCATGATATTTGTATCCATAGCCACTTCTGACTTGTACGATCATATCCATTGTGTATGTGCTGGCTTGTTGTTCCCTTTCTTGCTGCTTTAAAAACACTTGACTTGCCCATTTGATCTGTATGTTCTTCCAGTATGGTCTGCATTCCATGAAGTTAGCTATAGTATTCCAATTTTCAAACTTGAATTCTGCCTAGTGCGTTGCTACTATCCATTTTTTGTTCTTTTTTATGCCTATCTCTATTCCAGTTTCTTTTGACTTTGCCGCATGTAATCCTTACTGGTATGTCCTGCTATCATTTTGTTTTAAGAATGTGGTCCAGTTTGCATTTATTAAGTCTGAAATTCCTATCCAATCTGGCATATGTCCACAGTTCCTTCTGCATTTTCCATCTTGTTTTGGTGACCTCCATTTGCTTGTTGTTAACCTTAGTGAACTGACTATCGAGCCTATACATGTTTGCTCCTGTGATTTGTCTTCCTGTGCATTAGTAATCTCAGCTTATCTTGTAATCTCGATGTGTCCATGCATTTACCTCCTATTGTATCATTGCCTGACCCCCTGTATGAGTTAATTTGTGCTTTGAGTGTAAAAATAAAACACCCCACCCTTCCATTGTTCTTGTAAGCTTTAGAAAGTATCCCATTTTGTTTGCTTCCGAGAGCCATCCTGTATTTTTGCATAATATCCTCCTGTGCATTTGAGTCCAGTAGACATTGGTGATTAACCTATTGGAAATCCTCCATGCTTGTGCTTATCTCTGCTATTCCATATAGGGAATGAGCACAATGTGCTAATACCACCCTTGGGTAGTTTAGCAGTAGATGAGGCATGACTACAGTAACCTGTACTGCAAAAAAAAAATACACTGTTAGTTAAAACCATCAGTACTATGATCATCTCCCAAAGGATTTGATCACAGCACTTCCTGTTGATTTTTGTGCCCAGATTGAACCCCAAATTCCTTGACCATTTCCACTTTGCACCAGTCCTTTGAAGCCCAATTCTCTTAGCCTTTCTGGGTTTTTCTTCTGCAACATGATTTATTACAACATTCCTTTTGTGTGACAGCCTTGTTCCTCTCTTTTGACTACTGCTATTTCTTGCTATTTTTAACTGATGCAACCTATTTCTCTTAAATATTCTGGGCTGCTTTTGCCAAATAACACCTAGTCTTTTGAAATTGTAACTACTGTAGTGTAAACCTCAAGAATAAATGCGCATTGAGAAATATTCAAGATGAAATACCTCGTCAAATATAAAAATGTGTTGGATAGCAATATTTCAGTTGGATAGCAATGTATCTTCAGGTGTTCTGCTATAGTACTTACAATCAAATCTCCAATAGAAAGCACTGGGGGATACCATAGCTTTTTTAGGTGACAGCCTTTAGGTATTTCATAGTTGTATATTTCTATGTTAATAGAAATGTAAAAATGATAGGATTACCATAGTGTTTGTCCAGGAACCTGGGTTTGTTTGTTTAGCAAAACAACATTCATATTCAGTTTCTTCATAAGTGGAAAATGTTTCCTCTAATCTGCTTTGTTTGGTGAGAGCAATGTGTCATGACATTAATATACATGTCTTTAAATGAAATCCTTTTATAAAATTTTTGCTAAATTGTTTGTTTTTTGATTATTTATAGGTGGAGAACTTGAAGTAGGTGACCAAAGTGCTGAAGATCTTACTTAGGAGTATTAGGTTGATTCATGATGAAACTAGAAATATTTTATTTTTGTACACTTTGAAAACTTATGTGTTCCAATTCACTTGCAGAAATTGTTAAATGTTTTGCGTTTATGGATATTACACCTATTATGAATTCTGATTTTGTTTAAAAATGATTTTTTCTCGTAAATTATATATATTTCAAGGTATGTTATATATTGTTGGTTTGTATAACTGTTGCAATAAAGTTATGATAGGTGTTGCAGTAGCCCAGAAAATAACCGTTGCAATATATCACTATAACCGTTGCAATAGCATGAGCCCCAATCGCCTAAGCCAAAAGTGACCGTTGCAATAGTATAACATAATCGTCGCATAGCATTAAGTAACCGCTGCAATATTATAAAATAACTATAGAAATATCTTGAACAACAGTTGATAATGAACTCTACTGCAATGGTTTTTAACCGTTCTATAAAGTAAAGAATCGTCGCAATAAATTCATAGAATAATCGTTGCAATAGGCTATCTTATGCATCAGTTACGAAACCGTTACACAGAACCGTCCCTATAGCTCTATTGCGACGATACCTGTTATAGCGGCCTCAAAATCGTCGCAATAACTCTAAGGCAATGGTTTCAATTCCTGCCGCAATGCTTTTGGAACCGTCGCCATAGGACTAATTTCTAGTAGTGTTTTCAAACCATTGCCATAGGCATTTTTCCAGTACTGAATAGCTCTATCATCTTAAACATATAAGCATATAATCTAGACATGATTTTTCGCATGGATAATTTCTCACATTGTCATATAAGCGAGGTAATACAGTATCAAACAAGCATGATTGCAAAATAAGGCATATAATAGCCTAAAGTCTACTTGGATCATAAATAATAATGTTGCGTGCATATACCATTATCACCATCATCACCCCCAGGGTATAACAAATATCATAGCTATCGGAAAAAATATCCTTAAACCAAGACTATAGGGAAGGCTACTTACCTCGAACGAGCGAGAATAGATGCTCCAAGAATACCTTGCCTCTCAAATCGGCCTTCGAACGAGTCAAATCTAGTCAAATAATATATCATTATTTTAAATAATGCTAAAGGAAATAATTATGAAGAACAAAGGCTCAATCTTTAATCAATTGCCAAAGTCAACAAAAAAGTCAATCCATGCCCACTTCTCGAAATAAAAAAAAAACTCAAATCTTGACTACCCATTAGAATACGAGTCCAACTATACAAGTTTCATCCAAATTCGACTCCGAACCGGGATTCAAAATTTTTTTATTCATTTACCAAAAATTCTTACAAAACACCAATTTTTTTCTTAGATTCACCAATCAAATGCCAAAATTGAAGATAGAATCATGAATAATAATCAAATCCGAGTTAGAAACTTTATCTAATCCACGCGGGTGATATTGCCTCAAAAATTGCTATAATCCAAGCTTCTAATCTCAAAATATAATAAGATGAAGCTAACCCTCGACTATAACATCCTACCAGTAAACTCTGCTATTGCGGACAATCTGGTCGCTTCTACAACAAAACAATAGTTCTCCGGACTCCGCTCATGCGCACATCTACGCACGCTTCTGCACTTCCTTCCTTGCTTCCGCGGCATCTCAAATGCACAACATGGGCCACTTCTGCGACCTGGCACCTATGCGAAAGTTCCACAGGTGTGAAACACCAAAACCCCTAACTACCATCCAACTCAAATCTTTTTCTGGGTGGTCCAAAACCCACTCGAGCCCCTCGATACCCCGACCCAGCATAACAAGTCTCAAAATATGACACGGACTTACTTGATGTCTCATATTACACAAAGTAACATCAAAACTACAAATCACACCTCAATTCAAACTTAATGAACTATCCAAACTTCTAATTTTCAAACTTATGTCGAACCACATCTAAACTACTCAGAATTAGTCCAAATTTGTACACAAGTCATAAATCACCATACTAACCTATCCCAAGGTTTGAAATACCAAATGGACCTCGATACCAACTAAGTCAATTATAAGTCAAATTTATCAATTTCCAAACCTTTGAATTATAAATTATCGACAATTAACCTCAAATTTATCTAGATACCTCGAAAACCAATTCTGGGCATATGCCCAAGTTAGTCACCATTTGGACCTATCGGAGCTATCAAAATTCCAATTCGAGGTCATTTACATAAAAATCAAACTTTTATCAAATCTTACAACTTAATCTTCGAACAAGGGAACTAAGTGTTCCGATTCACTTTAAAACCTCCCTAAATCAACCAACTATCCATACAAGTCACAAATAATATTTAAGCATACGGAAAGCATAACTATCTATACAAGTCAAAAATAATATTTAAGCATACGGAAACTTTGTATGCCAGGATCAGCTAGAGGTTTAGGGATTCTGGATTTCTACTCATGGAACAAAGCAGCCTTGTGCAAGATACTATGGGCTATCAGTACAAAAAAGGACATTCTTTGGGTGAAATGGATTCATAATTTCTATATTAAGGGTAGGAATGTCAGCACAATGGCAACACCAAAGCAAGCATGCTGGATTATTAGGAAAGTGTTTGATACTAGAGAGTGGTTTGAGGATATGAGTGTAACAGGAGACATCAATAAATACTGCAAACAAGGGAAGTTCAACATCAAGACTATGTATAAAGCAGCAATGCCTCAGTTTCAGAAAGTCCCATGGAAGAACCTTGTATTTGGAGATAACACTATACCAAGACATCGATTTATTTTGTGGTTAGCTCTTAACAGAAAGTTAGAAACAGTGGATAGATTGACAAAATGGAAGATAGATGTGCCAAAGGAATGTGTGCTATGCATCAGCCAAAAAGAAGAGATGCAGGACCACCTTTTCTTTGAATGTGATTATGCTAGATCTATATGGACAACATTGTCAGGCTGGCTGAAAGAGAATCATAATGTTGGAAGCTGGGAATAGGAACTACAATGGCTGACTAAGAGAACAAACAACAGCAGACCACAAGCCCAAGTACTCATATTCCTCTTTGCAGCAACAGTCTACTACACGTGGATGGAGAGGAACAGAAGAAGATTTCAGAACAACTGTATCACATGCGCAGATAGAAGTCGAGAAATAGCCTTGCAGCTGCATATCAAAGGCCAGAACAAGAGCAAATGGAAGGCAATACTAGAACAGCTAAATAGATATCCTAGAGGGAACAATGTATAAAATAGGAAGAGATTAGGAAGTGAGTAGGAAATACATAATGTAATTATGAGGAGAAAAACTGTAAAGGATCTAGCTCTAGAGTTCCATGAGATAGCGGATGTAAATATTCCCATTGGGCAAATACAAATCTTTTAATTTGACCCAAAAAAAAAATCACTACATGAAAAACTCGACTTACATGAGAATTTTACATGGGATTTTTTTCTGCAGCTAATTGCTGTGAATTTTCATGCAAAAATCTTAGAGTTCCTAAATTTTAAAATATTTACTTACAGACACGATTTCCCTAGGTAAATCCACAAGTAAATTTGGCGCCATGTAGCGCCAATATGTTACCTGGGAATTTATTTAGAAAAATAATTTCCAAGTATCATTTTCGTAGGTAATTCATCGTGTAAACAATAAAAGAAAAATAAAAGTTTTATTTCCTTTATGAATTCGTAGAAAATTTCCCTGGTAAAAATACTCGCGGATTTATTTAGGGATTATTTTCTGAAAATTTACCTGGGGATATTGTTACTTAGGGAACTACCTGGGGATTTTGTTATTATGATATTAGCTGGGGATTGTTTCTTGGCGATTTACACGCAGATTCTATTTCCTAGAGAATTACCTGAGAATTTTATTTTTACGATTTTAGTTGGGGATTAGTTCTTGGAAATTTACTTGGAGATGTAATTACCTAGGGAATTACCTAGAAAGTTTGTTGATGTGATATTAGTTGGGAATTATTTCTTGGGAATTTACTTAAAGATTTTATTACCTAGGGAATTACTTGGAAATTTTATTGTTGCAATTTAACCAAAGGTTATTTTTTGCGGATTTACTTGAAAGTCTTATTACATAAGAAATTACTTGAGAATTATGTTGTTGTAATTTTAGCTTGAGATTATTTCTTAAAAATTTACCTGGAATGTTTATTATGTGAAGTTTTATTATTGTATGTTTTAGATGAAAAGATATTTTTTTGGGAATTCACCTAGGCATATGTTTCGATTGCGAATTTCCAAAAATTATATCTTTTTGAAAATTACAAAAATTAATGATTTGTAAAAAAATATTATTCACTATTGATTTTATCTATTATATAGAATGTCGATTTATTTATACGTAAATATATTAAATTGGTGATCCTATATAAAATCTAATTATATGATAAAACTTAAGTTACATGTACAAACATAACTAGTTTGTTTAACGTTACATTTCCTAATATATATTTGTTTTTAACATTTATTTAACACGATGAAACTAAATTATAGTATTTAAGCAATATTAGTTTGTATATTTTAGTATTCAAACTTAATTTCTGTATAAGCGATTTTATGATTTTACCTACAAACATAATCTCTTAATTAGCTTAACATTATTGAAGTAACTCAATCTTACATATTGTTAGAATTAGCTTAATAATTTTTACCAATTATGTAATCATTTATAATATGTTTATTTCTTGTCAGTTTATGTATTTTTTATATAATAAAATAATTTAATATGCTATTCCACTGTATATAAATAAAAAAATTGGAAAAATAATAAAAATTATTTTTAATTAAAAGTATTATACTTGTAATTGTAACGACCCGACCAGTCGTTTTGAGCTCTAGCATATCGTTCAGCAGTCTGAGGTCATGAGCAGCTTCATTTCAGGTATTATGACTTATACGCATGGTCGGAATTGAATTTCGGGAAGTTCAGATCTGATTTGGAAAGAGAATTCTCATTTCGGAAGCTTAAAGTTGGAAGAATTGACTAGGATTGGATTTTTGAGTAAACGACCTCAGAATTGGGATCTGAAGGTTCCAGCAGGTTTGTATGATGATTTCGAACTTGGGCGTATGCCCAGTCTGGGTTTAAGATAACCCGGGAGCGTTTTGGCGCCTATTGAGGAAGTTAGCATTTTTGAAGAAACTTCATAAGTTTGGCATGAAGGCATTTCAGTGTTATCGATATCCGTTTTGGATTCTGAGTTTGGGAGTAGCTGTGTACGGTGATTCTAGAGTTGACAGCGTGATCGAAAGTGAATTCGGAGGTCCGTAGGTCATTTTGGAGTCATTTGAAGGTTTTTGAGAAGTTTGACCGGAAGTGAGTTTTTTGATATCGGGATTGAAATCTGATTCCGAAAGTTGGAGTGGGTCTGTAATCTCAAATAGGACTTGTGTACAAAATTTGGGGTCAATCGGACGTGATTTGATAGGTTTCGGCATCGGAAATGAAGTTTGAAATCATAA
Source organism: Nicotiana glauca (assembly GCA_026770625.1). Lineage (NCBI taxonomy): Eukaryota > Viridiplantae > Streptophyta > Magnoliopsida > Solanales > Solanaceae > Nicotiana > Nicotiana glauca. The sequence continues at coordinate 42,340 of MU718077.1, forward strand.
AATTCATTAAGCTTGAATTAGAGTGATTTTCATGGTTCTAGCGTTGTTTGAGGTGATTTGAAGCTTTGAGCAAGTCCGTGTTATGTTTTTAGACTTGTACGAGTGTTTGGTTTGGAGCCCCGGGGGCTTGGGTGAGATTCGGGATAACTTCAGAGTGATTTGCTAAGAATAGGAATTGTTGGTACTGGTATGATCGCAATTGCGATGTATTGGTTGCAATTGCGACCTCGCATTTGTGAGGTTCCATTCGTATTTGAGAACCTGGGCTGCTACGTGGAGGATCTCATTTGCGAGGGTGAGGCTCGCATTTGCAAACCTGGGCTGTTGAGTGGGGGTTCACATTTACGAGGGGGGCCATCGCATTTGCGATGCTCTCCTCTTCGCATTTGCGAGGAATCTGTCGCAAATGCGACCAAGTCAGGGGAAGCTGGGCCTCGCATTTGCGGAACTTTTGTCACAAATGCGACTTGGCAATTGCGAGCCTGGAGTCGCAAATGTGACTTCTGCGTCTGGTTCATTGGCTTTTATTCCGAGACTTAGCCCATTTCCCTCATTTCCCACTTGGTCGTGGGTGATTTTTGAGAGCATTTGAAGAGGGGTTCTATGACCATCAAAGAGGTAAGTAATTTCTATACATCTTAAGTTAAATACATAGATTAAGGGTAGATTAACATGTGAAAATTAGGGAAAATCAAGGGTTTTAGATGAAAAACCTAGAATTTGATAAAAGCAAGATTTAACCACAAAAATTGTTAGGGAATGGAGTAAAATCATATATTCTTGATCCTTAAGTTATGGGTAACAATATTCTTCAAAAATTTCCGGAATCGGGGCACGTGGGCCCTGGGATGAATTTTAGGAATCTTGCATTTAGGATTGGGACATATGTTCAATAATTAGAATATGAACTTTTAAACATGTATTGACTAGTTCTGGATCGTTCGGCTCCAAATTAGAGGTTTGAGCGCATTCTTGAATTAGAATATAGGCTTCGGAGCGAGGTGAGTCTCCTTTCTAACCTTTGAAGAGGGAATTGTCCCCACATGTGAGTTAATTGGTTAGGTGCTATTATTTGTGGGGGCTACGTATGCAAGAGGTGATGAGAGTCCGTGTGTAGCTACTTTTATGCTATTGTCCGGGTAGTCTAGGACCCAAAAGCATGCTATACTTGGATTAATTGTAAACTGATCGATATTTGAATTGCTTAAATCACCTCGTGTTAGTAAATGAATTTCCACAAAAGATTAAACTTCATTTCAAAAATCTTAAAAAGAGAATTGGCTTTTCTATAGATAAGTCCTTGTTGACTACTTGATTGACCGTCTGTGAGTTTTTAATTTTGGAACGGGCCAAACGCCTCGGCAGATTAAATAGATGCATCTATTGTGATGACCCAAGGAATCATCACTTGTGTTCTCAGTCATTTCGAGCTTCTGAGGCCTCGAAAACCTCATTTATAGTTGCCTCGATTTGCGTGAGCAGTCCGAGCGCGAAGCCGGAAAATTTTGATGATGAAATATATGAATTATGTGAAAATTTTGAAGAATTTTTATATTAATATTGATATAGTTGACTTTGGTCAATATTTTTGGTAAACGGACCCGGACCCGTGATTTGACGGTCTCAGAAAGTCCGTAGAAAAATATGGAACTCGGGCGTATGCCCGGAATCAAAATCCGAGGTCTAGAACCCGATAAAAGAATTTTTTTGTTAAATTATTTTCTGAAAATGTTTAAGGGAAATGAAACTTAAATTTGATAAAAAAGTAATGGTATCGGGCTCGTATTTTGGTTCCGACGCCCGGTACAAGTCATATATATTGGTTAAGCGCTTCCTGCAAAGTTTGGTTGAAAACAGACGTCGTTTGACGTGTTTCGGCCTTAAATTGGAAATTTGGAAGTTATGAAATTTTGAAAGTTTTCTTGAGTTCTAAGGCTCAATTCATTTATTTTGATGTTATTTTGGCGATTTGATCGCTCGAGCAAGTTCGTATGATGTTTTTGAGTAAGTGCACATACTTGGTTTGGAGCCCCGAGGGCTCGGATGAGTTTTGGATAGGTGTCGGATTGCATTTCTCATGTTTTGAAAAATCTTGTATTTGGTTTCTGCAATATTTGCAATTGCGAAGCAAGGGTTCGCAAATGCGAAACCAGTCTAGGTAGACCAAGATTCGCAAATACGAAATCAGGTGTCGCAAATACAATCATCACCTGGGAAGCAACCCTTCGCAAATGCGAAGAATTTTTCGCAAATGCGAACTTCCCAGTATTCTTCAGGGTTCGCAAATGCGAACTGGATTTCGCAACTCCCACGTTTGTTCGGGGTTCGCAATTGCGAACCCCTGTTCGCAAATGCGAACACAGAGACCTGTAAATCACGATTTCCAGCTTCATTTTTTCATATTTTCACAACCCAAAACACCCATTGGCGATTTTTCACGAACTCCCTCTTCTCCAATTCATTTGTAAGTCAACTTTTACTCAATTTCTTCAATCTTTAACATCATCTATCATGTTTCCATCTTAAATTCAAGGTTTTTCATGGGTAAAA
>MU718081.1:0-20290 GCA_026770625.1 Nicotiana glauca
TCTTGTAAAGGTATTTGGACTCCTTTAGATGCTCATGACTTGTGACACCCCGGTCGGGTTGTATTGGAATGAAATCAATGGTTTTAATGCCAATGAGCTGTATTTTCTATTCATTTATATTTGATAGCTGTTAAAGAGATGATTTGGAGTTGTTGGCTGGCCTTGTCTTCACAAGAGGCGCCATCACGATCGGGTTGGGATTTTGGGTCTTGACACCATCATATCCCCTATCAACCCGCCGGAACCCTACCGGCGGGAAACGACACTTCTACCAACCGCCTTAGAAATTACACCACATAAACACCATAAGCCCTTGATTCCACCCCTCTTCTTCTTTTCCTTCAGATAACCCTCCATCGTCTCGAATATTCAAAAACGTTTCGTCGGAACCCTAACTCCGGCGAACACGACCTTACCCCATCCAACCTAAAATCACACCAAACCACCGCCTTGCTTCCCTCAACACGTTTCTAAAAGTCTTGAACTTTAAATCCAACTAGAACGTCTCAAAAATAAGTCTGAAATTTTCTGTTGAAGCAAAATATCACAAAAAATGCTACAAGACTCTCCTCTTTGTTTTTGAGGATTCTTGATACCAGCAGATGGTCAAGTAGCTAAAAAAAAGCCAAGTCTTCTTTTTCTTTTTCTGTTTCTTTCTGTTTTTTGCATGTGCGTATTTTTTTTATTGTTTCTTGATTGTTATTAGTTTAACTAGGATTACTAAATTTCTGTTAAAAAATATATATAGTATTTTTGGTTTAATTATTTTCTGTTAGTTGTCTTTTAATTTCTGCCTTTAAAGTAGTATTTTTAGATTTTAAAAATCAAAATTCGATATAGTAAGTGTATATATTTTTTGTCATTAAATTGTTGTTATTGAATATTTGAGAGTTATTATCAGTGAATTAGATTTCGTTTCTAAAATTGATCATAGTTGATTTTTGATAATGGTTAATTGTTGACAATTAGTTTGAGTATTTTTAGATTAATTGACAGTAATTTGTTTTGGTTATAGCTGTTGAGTTTATAATTTTTAGTTAATTAGTTTCGCATGATTTATGATTAATTTTTGATAATTAGAATTGGTTAGCTAATTAGCAGTCAATTAGACTTTGATTCTGATAATTAGTTTGTAGTTAAATCTGGGAGTTTAGGGGGAAAAAGGTTAAATGGCAGGTAGGTTTAGTTAGTAAATCCAATTTAGTTTTAGGGGTATTTTGGGAATCATAAAAAGGGCTCCTAGTAATAAATCAAAGAAATAGGGGGTATTTTGGGTATATGAAAAGGGTAATTAGGTAGATTTTTAAGTGAAGTGAGGGTAGAAAGGGAATTACACTAGGTTAGAAGATTCTAGATTGGGGAATTAGCATAATTCGTAACAAATAGGTATAGTCAATTAAATTACAAGTTAAAGAATAAGGGTATAAGTGAAATAAAGGAGGGACTAAAGTGCAAATTCTGAAGTTTAAAATTCCCTTCATTTCTAACTCTATAAATAGGCATTGAAATGACTCATTTTAGAAGTTTTGAAAAAATCTGAAGTTTTCCTCTCAAGCAATCTCCCTTCTTAGATCAAAATTTCAAAATTCATAACCTCAAAAATCCAAAAAGTTAGAAAATCGACAATAAAAACCAAACAGATTACTGTTACATTGGAGAAGCTCAAGTTTAAATTCGACTTTAGCTAGTGATCAATTTGTCATTGCTGAGGATTTATTTTCTGAGTTTAATTTGGTTATTTTTCAAAAACATCTCTGAATTTGGTGCTTCTGAAAATCGCTTTGATCTGCTGTTCAATTGCTGTTGCTAGTTGCTGATTTGTTCTTCTTCTTCATCACATTTCAATATCAAGTACTTCTTCAATCCTCAATTGATGAAGCTGTAGGAAAGGAATGGAAGTGTTATACGCAATTGTTTGATTTTTCTGGAGAATGTACATTGCTAATTATAAATTTTCGATTCAATCATTCATGTCTAGACATTCGTTAATTTGTATAAGGACTATTCAAACTATTACAATTATTTCAATCTGTTATAGTAGATTGATTACCATTACTGCTTCCTTCTACTTGATTATGAAAAACTGAACATTCTATTTGGAGTTTTACACTTATATTCCTTGTAAAAAATCTCATTCTAGTTTAAATTGTAGTAGAATAAAGGACTATTAGATTATATAGCTTAAATTTTGGCATTTATATGGTTATGAGTTTAATTCTGGTGAAATATGTTGCTATTCATTTTAAAAGCCGAAATATGAAATTAAGGTGATTAAGGAATCGATAACAGATTAATTTTAGATTTTGCTCTAAGGACAATCACATATATAGAGATTGATTGATAAATCTATAATTCATCTTGTTTTTGAAACGAGACCAGGGTGATATGAATTTGAATCTAACAGCATTGATTTTAGTCATAGACAATAGGTAATCACTTGAACTTGAATTTAAACAGCAATTAAAAGGAAGTTGCGTTGTAATTAATCAAGCCTTTAGTTTATCGAATTATCTGTTTTGTTTTGTTATATTGTAATTAGTGTTCTAAAAAAAATACGTTTCATTTGTTCAATCCTTCAAATATTAGAGTTGCGAATTCTATTACAATTGTGATTACTTGTATGGTTTGAAATTGGCGTAAACATGCTTGTAGATAAATTGTCCCATGTAGTAATCATTGAATCTATGTCAGTTAGATAATAAAAATCCCTGCAAATTTGGGCTAACAATGTAGGCCCAAAACTGCCGAGATCTAAAAAAAAAAAAATCAAAAGTCCCAATTATAATAATGTCATAAATAAATAAGTAGAAATATAGAAAATTAATTTATGAATATAAAATTAGATTCTTAATTAGGTAGTGGGCTCAAGCTAAAAGGTATTCCCTTTTGTTTGAGTTCAGACTTGAATTGAGATTTCAAGTTTATATTCATGGATTAATTGACCTTTAGAGACAAAACAAAAAATAAAAAATTTAGATGCTTTAGTTTAACCTTAAAAAATAAAATGAGATGAGCCTCGCCAAATCAAATATACAATTGCGGGGCCCTCATTAATTACTTGATAAAATACTTAGTATTCGGGAAAGGCCGTATAACGACTTTCACGGCCTTCCCAAAAGACATAATACGTTAGTCGCTTTAAGCGCGATTTTTAAATCTTATCTTCCTAATACAGATGCAAAATCCGAAAATATTGAATAAGAATGTGTCGAGGATCCGGGTGCATTTCATGTGACATGATCTGAAAATATATTCTTAAACGACGTTCATTTTCTTAAAAAATAATAATTGATAAAAAGCGGTAATTAATTATAAAATTGCACATGTAGGGTAACATGTATTAAAATCAAATTTTAGCCAAATATAATAGTTGAATGACCGTGCTAGAACCATGGAACTCGGGAGTGCCTAACACCTTCTCCGGGGTTAACAAAATTCCTTACCCGGATTTTTGGTTCGCGACTGTAAAACAGAGTCAAATCCTTCCTCCATTCGGGATTCAAACCGGTGACTTGGGATACCATAAATCTCCCAAGTGGCGATTCTGAATTCTAAATAAAAACGAATCCCGTTTCGACTGTTCTTAAATTGGAAAAACTCCTTTCTTACTATATCCCTTCCTGGGTATGGTAAAAGCCGATAAAGCTCTTCGGAAAAAGGAGGTATGACAGAGGTGAGTCTCCTTTTTAATCTTGTGAGGGAAAATTTACCCCATAGGTGAGTTAATTGGTTATGTGCTCCTATTTATGGGGGCTACGTACGCACGAGGTGACGAGAGTCCGTGTGTAGCTACTATTATGTTATTGTCCAGGTAGTATAGGACCCAAAAGCATGCTATACTTGGGATATTTGCAATCTTATTGATATTTGAATTGTTAAAATCAAATTGAACCAGTAAATGAATTTCAAAAAGGATTAAACTTCATTTTCTTAAATTGTTAAAAGACGATTTGGTTTTTATTTGATAAAAATATTCCCCGATAATTCTGAATTGACTCTTTGAGCATGTATTCCTGTGTGTACCTGCGTCGCATGGATGATTCGTGAGTAGGGTATTTGTTTACTTTATGTTGGCTGCGTCGCATGGATGATTCGCGAGCAGGGTATTTGTTTACTTTATGTTGACCGCGTCGCATGGATGATTCGCGAGTGGGGGAAATAGACGCATCTATTGGTTCGGGCCGTTCGACCCTCGGCAATGCATATTTTATATTTCTGTTGGATCGGACCGTTGCCTCGACATGATATGCACATGTTTATATTGCTTACTGGAAATACTTGATGTTGATATTGCCTTTTGCCTGACATAAATTGTTGAAGATAAATGAAAAGAAATCCTGAAAATCCTTTGTTAATTGTTAAAGTGTTTACCTGTTTTACAACTCTGTGGACTAGAACATGCTATATAAGTCCATGATTTCCGCCCATTTTAGTATATTATTATTTTTGGACCATTAGTAAGTGTCATAGTTGACCATCTCGTCTCTACTTCAGATTAGGCGGGATACTCATTGAGTACACGTTGTTTACGTACTCATACTACACTTCTGTGCATTTTTGGTGCACAAGTATATGTATCTCTAGTGGCCTACTGGGCGTAGCAGCGCGAATAATTCTGGGACTAGGTGAGCTGCATTGTTCGAGGTGACCTGCAGCTAGTGTAGTTCATTTTAGTATTTTTATTATTTATTCCCTGTTCATTGTATTTCGGACAGATATTGTATTTTATTTTCCTTATTAGTAGATGCTCATGCACTTGTGACACCGAGTTATGGAATGGTTTTCGAAAGATGTGTACTAATGGTTATTACTTAATTTGAATTTGAAGTAGGGATTGTTTTAATTATAAAAATTTAAGGAAAAATCCTAGATTTTCAAAGGTAATTAAAAAGAGAATTTAATTGATTATTTGGTTGGCTTGCCTGACAGCGGTGTCCGGTGCCACCACGACCCTTAGTAGATTTTGGGTCGTGACAACATGGCATCAGAGCACTAGGTTCCTGTCGGTCTCACGAGTCATGAGCAAGTCTAGTAGAGTCTCGCGGATCGGTACAGAGACGTCTGTACTTATCCTCGGGAGGCTACAGGGCTGTTAGGAGTACTTCCCTTCTTGATTTCCTTATCGTGCGGTTCAATTCCTTTGAGGCTTATGCCTTTGATTTGTTCCTACTCAATCTTACGTGAGCGTTTGTTATAAATCGAAAATGGAAGGATTGTAATGGCACTACAAATGTGGTGCGGGATGATTCTCCCGGTATAGTTGATTAGACTATTATAGTCGCCTTATGAAAGGATATTCTAGTGTTCAGCTCAGTAACAAAACTTCTAAGAGCCTTGAGGCTAGACACAGTTTGCCATGATGCTTATGAACAATTATTCCGTAGTGTTGTTATGATGGTAGGATGTTTGCCCACGTGTCGGGGCAGTAAATGAATTGAAGGGAGGTTTGCTCAGTGCATAATCAAGAGATTCGATTTTTTTTTCTTTTCCGGCAGGGGGGAAGGCAATGGAACTAAGGATGGTCAGATGTGGACCGGTGAAAGTAATCAGACTTGGTAATTGCAAGTGTGGTGTAGTTTTCTCCTATGATGGGGTACTGTTGTCCTAATTGAACGTATTAGGTTTGTCGGTGTTATGATCTTCTATAATTAGCCTTTGGGGCAAGATATCGTAAAATAGTATCAGAGGTGTAACTATCAGATATTGCCGGATACGGTGGTTTAGGATTGGATCAGTATTTTAAATGTTAACGGTTCGAGAAAGATGACCTTCGGAAGTTTGGAGTTATTAGCAAATTGTGGATTCAAGTTCTATGAAGATAAATTTTATTAAGGCAACGACTGAGCAGCAAAAGATGAGAAGGACACGTGGGAAGGGTCAGGTGGATTTTTAAACTTCTAAAAGGCCAGGCTTAGGGAGCGCAGACCGAGCCGTCGATTAAAGAAGTGAGTTTGCCCAAAGTGGGAGAGTGGTGGAGCTGTGTAGGGGTTTGGTAATAAGACGACTATGCGCCTTAAGGAAAGTTTAGAGCGATTTGAGAATAGTGGCACTTGGCTATTAGGGTCTACGGATCAAATTGAAGTGGGGATTCTAGTGCGGCAGGAGATTTAATATAACGGAAAGGAGCCACTCAAATGAAGAAGGATGTAGCATGACTTTGAATTGAAAGGATGTTGTCGCACACTTAAATGATGTCCATGAGGGGTACATGGACATGTGTAGTTGGAAAGTGAGCTCAGACCCAATATAGGTTATTGATATCGAAGTGATTATGCCCCGTGCAGCGGCATTGGAAGAGGCCGGGGAGAGCTTCTATCGGTGGGTTACCCAAGTGAGCCGGTTAGAGGTCGTGTGGTTGGCAAGGCTTTTGCGAAGAATCCTATCGGTTATGTAGCAAGGAATCGGTTGTGCAAATATGTTGATGAGTCATAATATAAGAAGGGGTATTACAGAAATATTTCAAAAGCTTTGGCGGTTGATTGCGCGAGGTTATGCCAATAAGAGATGAAGAGGGCGGGTGAATTCCAAATTTGTGGTATGATGACTTTAAGCTAAGTGGGAGAGTCCCACCGCTTATGACGTGGTTGTAGAGTTAATTACTTGCGAGATTTCAGGTTATTAGCATATTGTTGGGCTATTTCAGCTACGAGAAAAAAAACTATAAGTGGTAATCTGGGCAAAGGAATTATTAAAGGTGGGCTATCGTTGGCCTTATTGGATCATGCTCAGACTTGGGGGAAAGATTCAGGATTTTGCTTTGTGTATATGCGGGTTCCAAGGGAAGTGATTCGGCGGGCTCTTCGCCAAGGGGGTACTCATGTGATGGGAGACTCATGGAGTTGATTAAATTTGGGTCCAAGTCAGAGCGGGTGGCTCTCAACAAAGGTCATGGTGAATTCACGAGATGAGGTGTGATGCCTAATGATTTCGAGCCTATGAGTACAGTTAAAAAAAATCAAGCTTCGTAGCAGCTTATGAGAAGGCGCCTAGGATGTTCTATGATATTTTGACTTGTGGTGTAGCATTTGAGAGATATGAAAATAGTTCGTGGGATTCGAGACAACATGGTTTCGTGATTCAAGGTCACTCGGGGTGAGTGCATATGGAGTATATTATGTGTTGAATAAAGTTAGTCTTATTTCTAAGGCAAGTAAGGATGAATTAGAAGAAGTTGGATTGATTAGCCATAGTTGAATTTGGCATGTTGGGGTATGTGATCGGTTCATTCAGCGTGATCGAGTTATGCGCATGAATTGTGGCGGAACGTGTGAGGTTTGTCGATCGTCGTAATTGATATTATTCAGAAGCATTCTTCTGTTATGGCTTGTTAAGTAGAAGCGGATTCTGAAAGGAATATGGTGGCTTGGGCCACTATTTAGAGATTTGCATACCCTACAGTTATGGGAATTTACCTGTGTTTTTCTATGATTCTCCTGAAGTGAGTTCAGTGGAAAGTTCCTATATGATGAAGTGTTAAAATATTAATGATTTCGGAGTTATGATAAAAATCGTCTTCTATCGTATATTGGCACGTTGTGTGCAGTGAGTAGCATGGAAATTCGAAGTGAGGATCGAGGTTACAGTTTGCTGTTGGTAAGGATGTCACGAGCTCGGATGAGCAAGAAAAGGGTGGAGAGCTTAAAGTAAATTGGTATTGTATGCAGCGTCACCTGAGATCGATGTGTTGTGAAAGAGGCTTTGCATCCTGGTTAAGGATTCTTGACCGCTTTTCAGCGTTAGTGCGGCCGATGGTTTAGATGTGCGGACCCGTTATTTATTTCGAAAGATTATGGGAGCGTGCCCCACGGGAAGATTGTATAAGTGTGACATGTAGTCACTTGACTGACTAAAGATGGAAACCAAGTATGAGGATTGTAGTAATATCATTAATTTGAGAATTTAGGCCTGGAGGGCACTTTGTTTATTAGGTTATGAACTGAGGAGGTTGCTCCGGTTATGATGGTTGTTCTTATGTGTTATGAGGAAAAGGGAGTTACTATGGACCTTTGAAAGGTTATTAGCCAAGTTGGTGCAATCAGAAATCGGCTTGAGATCAGCGGATTGATTTATATGTGACTAGGGCTTTACATCAGGCCAGTTGTGTTCGTTTCAGCGAGCGTTCCTTATGGAGGGACAGTCAGGGTGTTATTTTATCATCAACTATTCTAGGTAATGATGTGTTGCATCGTATGAGTTGTGAGACGGCTTGGTAAATTCTTATATGTTGTGGTTCCGCGTGGCGATGATGATATGTGAGCGGAATGGCTCTTGAGATTCAGATCTTGTATCGCACCTCAGTCGTGCTTGAGTTTTATAGCCGATAGTGCTATATGTTCCCTCAGGGATGTTATTATTCACTTAGCATGCTTATGACCGATGTTCGGTATTTTGTTGTAATGAGCGATTTAGCTCGATGTACATCTCCTTATGTGAGTTCTATGTGTGGGTCGGGTGGCACACCGCCATGGGTATGTTATTTAGATCGGGTTGTATATTGCAACAACGTGATGTTCAGTACAGTTCCCCTATTTTCCTTTATGTGTTATGTTTCCCATTTTAAAATGGAAGCTCGTTCTAGTTGTGAGCCCGCATCACATGTATGATTCGTAAGAGAGCTGTCCGTTTAGCATGTTGCCCGCGTTGCATGTATGATTCGCGAGCGAGGTAATTAGATCTCCTTTTCAAAGTTTGCTTCCCTTTAGATCACATTCTAATTGGTGGTCTATTGGCACATTGTGGCATCATATGAGACTTTTGATTATGTCTGGGATGGCTTATTGCCTGAGCAGTTCGTACTGGGTGAGACGAGATTTTTGGATTTAGGATCAGTGCAATCTGAGTACATGAAGTATATTATGGAGATAAGGCCATTATTTGGCCCTGTATGAGGTGAAGGTTTTGTCAGGGGTATAGACTCAATGATTGTTTGGCTCGGTAGTTGATTATGAATTTCGGCACATCTCATCCGTCGTGGCGGTATTTAAAGAGTTAGAGTAAGACTTGCGTGTGTCATGAAGTGCAATGGGAGCATCTGATTCGTTGAATTTTGGCTAAGTTGATAAAAAAATATTATAGTGGTTCTGTGGATTAAGTGTTGCAAAGTAAGAATCCAGCAAAGTTATGCAGTCAGGTGTGAGTACAGCGTGTAGTGATTGATATGGTGATCGTATGTTGGAAACAGGCCTGGCATAGAATTTCGGCTGTTGGAATTGGGCTCTAAGGGCTTATTTGCTTGAATAAAAATGGAATATCTTCAGAATCTATCGAGCTAATATGCTCAACTAAGTTGTGGTAGCACGGGAAGGTGCATGAGGTGCTAAACAGTGCTTTCAGACTACTTCAGTATAGTTCTCAGCACGTTCGAGGACGAACATATGTTTAAGTGGGAGAGAATGTAACGACCCGACCGGTCGTTTTGAGCCCTAGTGCATCGTTCAGCAGTCTGAGGCCATGAGCAGCTTCATTTCAGGTATTGTTGACTTGTACGCATGGTCGGAATTGAAATTCAGGAAGATCGGAGTTAAATTTAAATGAAAATTCTCATTTCAGAAGTCTTAAGTTGGAGAAAATAGCTAAGATTAGACTTTTGAGTAAACAATCTCGGAATCAAGATCTGAAGGTTCTACCAGGTTTGTATGATGATTTCGGACTTGGGCGTGTTCCCGGACCAGGTTTTGGATAACCTAGGAGCATGTTAGCGCCTATTGTGAAAGTTGGAATTTTGGAAGAAATTTCTTAAGTTTGTCTTGAAGTGCATTTCAGCGTTATCAATGTCTGTTTGGAATTTCGAGACTGGGAGTAGCTTTGTATGGTAATTCTGGAGTTGGGAGCACGATCGGAAGTGAATTCGGAGGTCCGTAGGTCATTTTGAAACAATTTGGCTAAAGATAGAAATTTGAAGGTTTTTGAGAAGTTTGACCGAAAGTGGACTTTTTGATATCGGGGTCGGAATTCGATTACGGAAGTTGGAGCAGGTCCGTAATGTCAAATATGACTTGTGTGCAAAATTTGAGGTCAACCGGACGTGATTTGATAGGTTTAAACGTCGGAAATAGAAGTTGAAAATTTCAAGGTTCATAAAGCTTGGATTGGAGGTCGAATGATGATTTTGGCATTGTTTAATACGATTTGAGGCCTCGATCAAGTCCGTAATGTGTTGTGGGACTATTTGGTATGATTAGTTTGGGTCCCGAGGGCCTCGGGTGGATTCCGGATGGTTAACGGATCAAATTTGGAAGTTGAAGAAAAGACTGAAGGATGCTGCTTCTGTCATAACCGCATTTGCGGTTCTTCGACTGCAGATGCGGCCAGGCCTTCGTATAAGCGGCCAAGGGCAGGCCCAGGGGAAACCGCAGAAGCGGTTTCGCTTAAGCAAAAATTAGACCGCAGAAGCGGTCCAGCCAAATTTGGCCAGAACCGCAGAAGCGGCCCAAAACTGTAAAAGCGGTATCCGCAGAAGCGGAAATGGAACCGCAGAGGCGGAAATGGCTGGAGGCAGAAAGCTTATTTTAAAGTCGGGGATTGGCCATTTCTCTCATATTTTCTTGGCTTGGGGGCGATTCTTGGAGGATTCAAGAGAGGAATTCATTCAACAATGATAAGGTAAGCTAATCCCACCTATTATGAGTTAAATACATTGATTATGTATAGATTTTAGCATGTAAATGGGTAGAAAATTGAGGGTCAGAGGAAGACCTAGAAAATTTACGATTCTGAGTATGGAATTAAAAGAAAATTATATATTTGAGCTAGTAAAGCTATGGGTAGTGTATATCTTCAAAAAATTTCGGAATCCGGACTCGTGGGCCCAAGGGCATTTTTGTCAACTTTTCGTTCGGAGTTAGGAATTGTTACAAATTGGGTTGCAAAATTTAATTGAGCATATATTAATGGATTTGTATGGCCATTGGCTAGTTTTGGAGCTTTGTGCATTGGTTCGAGCCTTCGGAAGAATGTAGAATGCCGATTATGGATCTTCGGAGCGAGGTGAGTCTCCTTTCTAATCTTGTGAGGGGGAATTTATCCCATAGGTGAGTTAATTAGTTATGTGCTACTATTTGTGGGGGCTATGTACGTACGAGGTGACGAGCGTCCGTGTGTAGCTACTACTATGCTATTGTCCGGGTAGTCTAGGACCCAAAAGCATGCTATATTTGGGATATTTTCAATCTTATTGACATTTGAATTGTTAAAATCAAATTGAACCAGTAAATGAATTTCAAAAGGGATTAAACTTCATTTTCTTAAATTGTTAAAAGAGGATTTGGTTTTTATTTGATAAAAATGTTCCCCGATAATTCTGAATTGACTATTTGAGCATGTATTCTTGTGTGTACCTGTGTCACATGGATGATTCGCGAGCAAGGCATTTGTTTACTTTATGTTTACTGCATTGCATGGATGATTCTCGAGCAGGGTATTTGTTTACTTTATATTGACCACGTCGCATGGATTATTCGCGAGCGGGGGAAATAGACGCATCTATTGGTTCGAGCTGTTCGACCCTCGGCAGTGCACAATTTATATTTTTGTTGGATCGGACTGTCGCCTCGGCATGATATGCGCATGTTTATATTGCTTACTGGAAATACTTGATGTTGATATTGCCTTTTGGCCTGACATAAATTGCTGAAGATAAATGAAAAGAAATTCTAAAAATCCTTTGTTAATTGTTAAAGGTGTTTACATGTTTTATAGCTTTGTGGACTAGAACATGCTATATAAATCCATGATTTTCGCCCATTTTAGTATATTATTATTTTCGGACCATTAGTAAGTGTCAGAGTTGACCATCTCGTCTCTACTTCTTCGAGATTAGGCGGGATACTCATTGAGTACACGTTGTTTACGTACTCATACTACACTTCTGTGTATTTTTATTGCACAGGTATATATATCTCTAGTGGCATACTGGGCGTAACAACGCGGATGATTCTGGGACTAGGTGAGCTGCATTGTTCGAAGCGACCCGCAGCTAGCGTGGTTCCTTTCAGTATTTTTATTACTTATTCCCTGTCCATTGTATTTCGGACAGATGTATTTTATTTTCCTTGTCAGTAGATGCTCATGCACTTGTGACGCCGGGTTCTGGGATGGTTGTCAAAAGATGTGTACTAATAGTTATTACTTAATTTGAATTTGAAGTAGGGATTGTTTTAATTATGAAAATGTAAGGAAAAATCCTAGATTTTTAAAGGTAATTAAAAGGAGAATTTAATTGATTATTTGGTTGGCTTGCCTGACAGCGGTGTACGGCGCACCACGACCCTTAGTGGATTTTGGGTCGTGACATGAAAAGTCACATAACATAATAAGACTATATGTTAGGTTAAAAAATAACAAAATTACGTTAAATTATTAAAAATTTACTATTAGATATAAAATGGAAAGATTATTTGAATTTGAGATTTGAAAGTTCTTAAAAGCCAAATTTATATCAATAGATTACAAAATAAATGCACGTAATACAAAAATTAATTATAAAAAAAAATCAATAGATTTGAGATATTATAAAAGATATTATATATTAATTTTTTGACTAATTCAAATTTATATTTTAAAATAAAATATGATATATATATTCCCGAAAGAGAAATATCAAATATAAGAAAAGTATCATACTTCAGTTTGAATTTTTAATTGAATAGAAAATTAAAATTCTGTTTATTTTGAATATAGGTTAAAAAAATCTGTATTATATTTATAAAAAAAAGTAGTGAATCACGTGGTTAAGCCAAGTGACAAACTAAAATAAAGTCACTTGGCAATTTTAAGATAACATTAAAAATTTGAATTATAAATAGAAACATATTTAATGAAAGTAATTTAATGAATCTTATACAAAAACAAAATAGATCTTGAAAAAATCTAATTTATATATCTATATTTATATTTATATTTGTATCTATATCTATATCTATATATATATTTATATCTAATATTGATCCAGTCATAGATTTTCTTCTATGTTAGCTAGAAATATGGAGATAAAAATTAATTAAAAACTATGATAAAAATAAAAATAAAAACTAAAAATACGTAAATTGAGACAACCTATGACTATTTATAAGAGTCTATATTATATTAAAATGAGAGTAGTGAAACATGTGTTCAAATAATTAAGAAAATATTTTTGTATGATTTATATTTGAATTAAGTGTAGTTAGTTTAAGTTTGAAAACATAACATAAATTTTTGAAAATACGGTCCAATTTAGAAAATAGAATGATAAAAATAATTTGAATCTGAGATGAGAAAGTTATTTAATTTTTATCTATATTATATTAGAATGAGCATTGTAGAAATAGATATTAAATTCAAACAAGCTAATAAAAATTCACACGACAGTGTAATAATATTATGAATTGAATAATATAATATAAAAAATAAATAATAAATAGATAAAAATAAAAAATTAGATTTTTTTATCATAGAGAAAAAGGGTAAAAACTAATTTAAATTTAAAATGAGAAAGTTTTTTATATTGTGATAAAAAAAGTCATAATATGGATAAGTCCACGTAACTCAAGTCTAATAGATAAAAAAAAAAAAAATATTGAATAATAAAAATAAATTAAAAATAATGTGAGGATATTTATAATCATACGTTTATAAAATAAATAAAGTAAATATACAATACTTAAAAAAATTATTAAAGATTAAATAATTTAAAATTTTCAAGCAATATTTTTAAAATAAAATATTTATTTATTTTATAATTAAAAATCATATATTTATCTGTATTATATTAAAAAAATAATAGTTGATAATGATATTAAATAAAGTTACAAGTTAATGAAATGTCACATAACATAATTAGACTATATATTAGATTAAAAAAAAATTATGTTAAATTATTAAAAATTTACTATTAGAAATAAAATGGAAAGACTATTTGAATTTGAGATTTGAAAGTTCTTAAAAGCCAATTTATATCAATAGATTATAAATAAATGCACGTAATACAAAAATTAATTACAAAAAAATCCAATAGATTTAAGACATTATAAAAGATATTATATATTAATTTTTTGACTAATTAAAATTTATATTTTAAAATAAAATATGATATATATATGTTCCAGAGAGAGAACTATCAAATATAAGAAAAGTATCATACTCAGTTTGAATTTTTAATTAAATAAAAAATTAAAATTCTATTTATTTCGAATATAGATAAAAAAAAATTATGTATAAAGAGAAAAATAGAGATAGTGTGAGGATACTTAGATTTTTGAATTTATTAAAAATAAATAAATTAAATTATTAAATAGTAATCAAACATATTATCAATAAATTTAAATGATGAAAGAGGTCTGAGTAAGTGGATAATAGTGTAAGAATACATTAAATTTCAAGAATAATTTTTTTTACATTTATTTATGATTATTAAAGGGGTAATAAACAAGATTAATAAAGTATCACATTATAGTATAACAATATTAAGTAATAAATAATGCACAAACTATAGGCAAGGAACAAAAAAGAGAAAAAAATTATGTCTAAAAATGTAAAAGGATAAGAATATTTGAATTTGAGATGAAAAATAAAGTGGTAGTATGAATTTTGTTAAAATAATATAATTTAATATGCTCAAACAAGACAGATCACAATGTTACATGTATATTATTTTTTAATATTGACAATAAAATATAATACAAGTAAATCAAGGGGTTGAGTTATTGCAAATATAAAAAAAGAAAACAGATTTATCCACTGTGAGATTTGAAAAGTGGTATCATGTCATGCTTCTCAATTAATATCAAATAATTATTTATAATTTATATATAGAAGGTTTAATTTAAGGTTATTTGCACATAATTTAAATAATCCAAAGCTTAATTTGATATGCTTTATGTCCGCGCATCGCGCGGGTACTAGTATTAGTTTAACTTCTAATACTAAAGTAATTTATACTTACGCCTAAAGATTAATATAGTGAAAGTAATAATGTAATAATTTAGGATACAAAGATAAATAAAACTAGTAGAATTAAATTATTTTTAAACAATATTTTGTTAAAATATATGTAAAAAATCAAGCATGATAAACATGTATGTGGTTGTTGTTATAATAAACCAAAAAATAAAAGAGGGAGTACACAATTTAATTGGTAGAATCAGATAAATTGGAGTTAATATATAGAAAAAATAGAAGAGTGAGTAGTGAATGAGTTTCTAGAAGGAGTAATACTTTCTACTTTTCGATTTCAATTCGAGTATTAATTTATTTACACCTTTAAAATAGATTTTATATAATTAGAATTAGAAACTATAAGACTGTAATATTTTGACTTTTTATAATTCATGTTTCCCTTTAAAAGTATATGAAAGTTTGTGATTAAGGAGAAAACGTTCGTCTCTACAAATAATATAGCATCATGGATTTAAAGTAAAACACATGGATTAATAATTAGGAAAATTACCAGTTATGTCTATTTATAAGTAGCTCATTATAAAAATTGGACAATTAATAAAATATTACTAAAATATTAGCCAAACGGTAATAGTGGAGATGAACATCCCTCAACAGGCAAGTTGGATGGTGAGAACAATCATGGAAGCAAGAGAAGTGATTTAACAAGTGCCTATAGTACTATACAGGTAGAGTAACACCAAGCAAATTGTCACCCATTTTTCATAATTGTCACGACCCCAATCCCGGTCGTGATGGCGCACAACCATATAGTTAGGCAAGCCTAACCAATTATCACTCACAAACCCAACCTGATAGCTCATTACCGATAATTTAAGGGAATTTAACAATTTAAAAATAATAAGCCGATGTTTATAATAAAAACAATAAGGAACAGACTGAATTATCCGACGAAACACTCCCAACAGAATCTGGGGTCACGAATCTAGAGCCTCTAAACAACGGAGTAACAAATATTTGAAAATACATAAGTCTGGAAAGCGGAAATAAAACTGAATAAAAGGGGAGAAGTCGGGTCCTGCGAACGTCAGGCAGCTACCTCGACAACTCTGATAAAACTCTGGAAGACAGCGACTGCTCAGCTAAGTCTCCGGAACACCTGAATCTGCACACATGGTGCAGGGAGTAAAATGAGTACTTCCAACTCAGTGGTAACAGACATATATAATGGCTGAAAGTAAGAAATCCCGAAATACCACAATGCAAAGCTAAAACTAACCACTTTGCACATTAAACGATGAAACAACAATAATCAACGACAGATAAATAATTAGATATCAATGCATGAATGCAATACAATGCCCGATCCCGGTCGTGATGGCGCCCAACACAATTGCTAGGCAAGCCCGATCAATTACACTCTCAACCCGAGAATGAAGCTCAAAACCCGTTATTTGGATACCATTAACAGCATTAAAGCTAAAAAGTTTTAACTGATAGATAGAAACCAAACTGAATATCAAGATAACACCGAATACACTCCCAAAGACCTGGGGGTCATGAGTCTAGAGCCTCTAAGATAACAAAATAATACATCCTCAGTAATACTGATGTTCTAAAATGCGAAAATAATAAAGGAAAAGGAGAGGAGTCGAGTCCTGCGAACGTCAGGCAGCTACCTCGACAACTCCTGAGAAACTCTGAAGCAGCAAATAGCTCAACTATGCTCCCGGGACACCTGATGATTACATGCAAAATCTTGAACACAATAAAACCATTCTCGAGAGTCATTCACTTCTATTCCAACTGCAAGTTACCTGACTTAACGAACAGAACTACTCATGCCTTATTGGCACTCCGATACCGGTAAAGGAAATCCTCGTTCCAATACAACCAAACAACTTCCTGCTCTATGCACCGAGCATTCTTTATTAATAACAAATCTAAATATTCCGTGATTCTTATACCCCATGAAACATAGTATAACCTTAGACAAGATTCTCCCTTTACTCTTACCTAAATTAATTCGCTCGCAAGCCTCAAACTGGAACCATCCTAACACATAACCGTACAATTAACCAATCAATAGAAACCTCCCCAACTTGGCTCGAAGCCATAAATAAAAATGCACTCCATAGCTCTTAACGCTTTTACCCTATTGATGCCACCATACCATAGAGATATCAAACTCAAACCACTTATAAGTTGTGAAAATACAGATCATCTAGTATTATAACTCTTTTGCAATTCTCTCATTCATTCCGCAACAGTTAAGCCCACTCTAGGTGACAAAATTTTTACTAAGTCCCCAAATTTTTTAACAATTTCAGCAGAGTTTCCTTTGTAATTGAGCATATCTACCTACCAGAGAATAACCAAAACCATCCTAACAATACACCCACAACTTGACAAAGCATCACAATGTATATCAACAACATTAATCTCAGTACTACATGTATTATATTATCAAAATTGATACATGGACATGCGTTGCACCTATTCGAATTATAATACATAGAAAATACCTTTCAATTACACATGAGATCTTCTAATATACACATAAGGATCATACCACTTAAGGACACTCCGCAGTAGATATTCCACCTGCTTCGCCTCAATTCAATATTTCAGCATACCTTTCACCATCATATACATTACACGGTCATTTAGTCTTCCTGAGTCTGAACTCATACCGCAACATGCAACCTACTCCACTCCCCGCTAGGAGACTTGAAAAGATTTTTCACACGCCCAAAACTCGGGCCTACACCTCCCAATCACAATAAAATCAAACACTTAATAGTTTATCTATCACCTAGCAGACCTTCGTCACTACCAAGTCACATAGATAAATCTTGCAGTACTAACATACTCATCACATGGATATCCAACCGCCATTCCGGCTAATAGGGACAATACTGAACATATAAGTTCAGAACACTTGCTCACACAATC
This sequence comes from Nicotiana glauca, assembly GCA_026770625.1. Taxonomy (NCBI): domain Eukaryota; kingdom Viridiplantae; phylum Streptophyta; class Magnoliopsida; order Solanales; family Solanaceae; genus Nicotiana; species Nicotiana glauca. The sequence continues at coordinate 17,830 of MU718081.1, forward strand.
AGCACCTCGGTGCTCAAGCCATAGGCAAGATCCGGCCTCAAGTCCTCCAGACTGGCCCAACATCGAACTCATGGGATCACATCTCGCCCCTTGATCGGGGAATCACAAGCCATCAGGGCACATACAATACCGAGCGCTCATATGCGCATACAAACGTGTGGAAAGAATTTTAAGAGTTATATTTCAAGCTGAAGATTAGGGATTCAGACATTACGAAGACGGCTTTTAGGACAACTCTGGGCACGCTCGAGGACGAGCGTTTGTTTAAGTTAGGGAGGATGTGATGACCTGGCCCGTGGTCACGTGATTTACCGCCCCGTTTTCCCCGTATTATGTTGTTCTATGCTTCAATATCAGTATTTGAATAAATCAGATAGAATTGAATTGGTTTTAGTTGGAAATGAGGCACTTAGCCTCTTAGAAGGAAGCTTGTTTTGGAAAAGTCAACCGAAAGTTGACTATATAGTTAGAAGGCTTGGATGTGAATTCTGGTGATTTGGTTAGCTTTGAGGGATGATTTGTGACTTAGGAGTGAAATCGAAATTTGAATTTGGAGGTCCGGTATAGAAATAGGCTTGAATTGGCGAGGTTTGAATTTTGGCGAATTCCGGTTGATAGGTGAGATTTTGATCCGAGGGTCGGAATGGAATTTCGAGAGTTGCAGTAGCTTCGTTAGGTGATTTTGGACATGTCTAAAATTTTTTAGGTCATTCGGACATCGTTTGATCAGGTTTTTGATTGAATGTGCAATTCGGAAGTTTTGATGAAAACTAGGCTTGAATACGATGTATTTATTGGTTTTAGCGTTGTTTGACATGTTTTGAGGATTGGAACAAGTTTGAATAAAGTTATGGGATGTGTTGGTATTTTTGGTTGAGGTCTCGGGGGCCTCGGTGTGATTTCGGGTGGTTAAACAGGAATTTTGGAAGGATGTTGCAAGTCTAAAACTTCTGCCTTCTGTTGTTTCCGCATCTGCGAAAAAGGAGCCGCAGAAGCGGTTCCGCAGATGCGGTAGGAAGGTCGCATAAGCGGTCAGACATGGCCCAGGACAATTCCGCAAAATCGGATTAAAGGGGTCGCTTAAGCGGTTCCGCTTAAGCGGATAATTCACCGCAGAAGCGGTCGATGGAGGACCGCAAAAGCGGATTCTGAGTCGCATAAGCGGTCCCATGAATTTTTAAGTGAGACCGCATAAGCGGTACCGCAGGTGCGGTTAAATGACCGCAGAAGCAGAAATCGGGCCTTTGTTTAATGAACAGTGTTCGCGATTTTCAGAAGTTAAGAAAATATTTGGAACTTCGACTAGGGTTGTTCTTGGGTGATTTTGAGGAGAAATCGAAGGAGCTTCATCAGGTAAGAACTATTAGCCTCGAAATATGTTATTTTGGTGTAAAAACATTGATTAATCATTGAATTTCAAGGATTTAAAGGTTAAAAATGGAGGTTAGGGCTTGAAAACTCAAGAGAGTTTAAATATGAGTTTGGAGGGGCAAACGAACTCCGATTTTCGTAAATTTGATATGTATAGACTCGTGGCGAGACGAGAAATCCAGTAATATAAATTTCGGAATTTTTTGAGAAGTGGGCCCGGGGCTCGGGTTTTGCCAACTTCGTAATTTTTAGTATTTTTCAAGTAATTTCGATTGGGTTATGTTTCTTTAGCATATAGTAATGTATTCGTTGTGGTTTTGACTAGATTCAGCGCGTGAGGAGGTCTATTCAAGAGGAAAGGGCATTTCGAACTAGTCTACGACCGGTTTGAGGTGAGTAATAAATGTAGATGATGACCTGAGGGTTTGAAACCCCGGTATCTCACATTGTGACGCTGTATTGAGGCGAGACACGTACTCTATGGTGAGTGCGGGGTCGTTTATGGACGGAACTATGGCTTAGTCCGTCCGAGTAATGTCTATAATGTGTTATTGACTAGGAATTGGCTAGTAAACATCCTACTTGGATTGTTATGAACATATTTGGGCTGCGTGCCAGCTATTTGGATCCCTTAGGGATTTTTATCACTGTTGCCATGAAATTGAGCATGTTTCCATGATATCAGTCCTGAGTTAAATACTGTCTAGAAATAATTAGCAATCTTCTAAGGTTTTAATCACTTAAACTATAATACTTGTTAAATGGAACTGAAAATGGTAAACTTGATTGTGCTCGTGTGGCTTGCATACATATATAATTGGACTAATTGTGGACCGGGCTGCACGTGGCAGCGAATGCTACTATGTCATTGCACTTGGGCTATAGGAGCCCCTCCGGAGTCTGAACCCCCACATTGAGCGCGGGTACCTAATGGATCGGGATGTACGCCGCAACGGTCATGTGCATTGCATTGCATTCATGCATTGATATCTATTTGTTTATCTGTCGTTGATTATTGTTGTTTCATCGTTTAATGTGCTAAGTGGTTAGTTTCAGCTTTGCATTGTGGTATTTCGGGATTTCTTACTTT
>MU718082.1:4335-25595 GCA_026770625.1 Nicotiana glauca
GGGGGGGGGGGGGGGGGGGGAAGAGAGCTACCGAAATCTCACATCCGTAGTCCCAATGTAAATGCGCAACCACAACCAGAAGATATTCAGAAATAAAGTACAAAAGACAAGCATATGATAGTACGGAGTCACAGAAACATAATTCTTAAAAGAAATGTTGTTTGTTAAGTTTTATTTGATAACTCAAACATAATTCTTAATATAATATATGTGAGTTTTAGTTTTATGTACTTATTTATAAAGGATACAAGCACAACGCGCGTGCTCAAAAATTAGTTTTACCATCACAAACACAAATATCAATTCTAAGTCATCTACTTGTAAAAGATAAACATATACAAAATGGTTGACGTGTGTGAAATATGAAACAAGGAAGGTTGTTAACTGACCAGGATGGCCTAATTAAGTAATGCACAAATAATCAAACACCAATTTGGACTGTTGCGTAGAGAAATTACGAAGTGATTTATAGTTAGAATTATTTAATTTGTTAAAATTAATTCCAGAATGAGTGGAAATATCCAAAAACAAATGTTATGTTGAGTTTAGAAATGATCAGGTAATTTCATGACTAATCATTCAACTTTTACTATATTATTATACCAAATTACTAAATTATTCTTTGTAACAACTATCACGATCACTAAACTAGTTTTTGTAACAAAATAGTCAATCAATATTACCTAAGTATCATGAAAAAATATCTTATTATTTTGAGTTGAAAGTCAAACTCCATTAATTAATTTCTTTTGTATTAGCTTGTAAGATATACTAGGTAATTAGCATAAGCATGTGTTACTGTCTATATAAAAAATTATGCTTCAATTTTTTTCTGTATTATCTAATGGTCTCCCCACTACTAGTTTCGAGAGGAAGCCAGGGCGAATTCAAGATTTTAGTGTTTAAAGTCTGTTTAGGAGGCGAAAAAAAAAATTGGGTTAAAAAAAGAAGAAGTATTTTTTCATCAAATTTGAGGTGTTTGGCAAAAATAGAGAAGTGCTTTTGAGCTGCAAAAGCAGTTTTTTCTGCTTTTGCGAAGACGCGATAAATTTTAGCTTTTTTAAAGAAGTAAAAGTAGAAAATTAATTTTTTCAAAATAAAAATATTCTTACTATAAATTTATTTTTTTCAGATTATGCGTCATTAATTTAACTTTTTCTTTTCCTTTTTTGTTTCCATCACCTTCTTCTCTTTTTTATTTCAACGTATTTTTATTCTCCCTCTTCTATTCTCTTTGGAATAATTTTTCTACTATAAATAAATTTCGTCTTATCTTCATCTTATATTCCTCTTTGAATTAATTTACAAGACTAATCACTAGATTCAAACACTCTCCTCACAAGATATAATTTTTTTTCTTTTTTGGTAAACCAATATTATATGATCTCTAGTTTGTTGTATTTTTACATGCATGTAATATTATAGTTAAAAATGCAATACTATGTAATAGATAGTATTTTTATATTTATTTAAATAAAAGAAAATTAAATAAATTCTTTTATTATAAAATATTTAAATTTATTTTTCTCTTTTAAATAATACTAATTATAAAAGTAACATTGATTATGTTCTTCTTCTTCTTTTTTTTTTTTGTAATTTGATAGTTAAAAGTATTTTTGAAAGGATTTGCCAAACACAATTAAATATTATGGAAAATACTTTTTAAATGAATTGGTCAAACACAAAATGTTATTCTTTGAAAATACTTTTTCGAATAAGTAATTTTTGACAGCTTGGTCGAATGGGCTTTTAAATTTAATAGGTTGAATTTTGTACTGACTTTATAGTACTATTAAAATATGAAATCAAAATTTTAATAAATTTTTTTATATATCTGTATTCCACATTAAAAGTTTTAAGTTCATCTAACCTATAATCAAACGGCTACATCTACCTTTATAATGCGTCTACATATTTATTTTATATCTCATACAATAACTGACAAAAATGTTGCCTCATATAACTAGTGTAAAATTTTCGGTCCTTCCTATTAGTTACTCCCTCCGGTCCAAAATAAGTGATTTTTTGGGTGTTTTTACACATATTAAGAAATTCACCTTTTAGCATTAATTAGCAATAGATTGACCATATTAACCTTTACTATCTCACATAAATACTCCTAACATATATTCCAATACTATTTACTCCATGGACAATGTAGGAAAAAAATAATTAATTCATTCTTAAAATCTGAAAAAATCACTTATTTTGGACTACAAAAAAAGGCCAAAAAAATCACTTATTTTGGACCGGACGGAGTATTTGAAACAGCTAACTAGACTAGCTAGTTGTTGACTTGCCCACCATGAAATTAAGGGGTATCTACCACTAATTTCCAAATTCTTTTGTCAACTTGTTTCCAAGTTCCAACTCATCAATGCTTATGATTAGACATAACGAAGCTCAACCACCCTCTATTTTATCATTTACTGACGGTGTTTAATTCGTACGGTATTTAACAAAAAGATTTTTATTTGAGATTTGTAATTTGAAATCTGTAAGATATTGTTGTGGTTTTGAAGACGGGTTATTAAAAAAAAACTTAAAAATTTAATTATTTTTTATGAACGGACTAATAAAAAAATATTGCCACGTTAGTATTGTTAATAAGTTCTGGTCTAGTATGGTATGGGGCAAATGCAAATGTGATCATATTTCATCACCGTTGGACACTTTGGACACACAAATGATAGAATTGATCGATCACTTGCGTAAAAAGTACTTCCCAAGAAATGTCATTGCTGACACGATTTCAGTTCAAAGTAAGAACTGAAACTGCTTTTATTTCAATGATATACAGTTGATAAAAGATAAATACACAATAAAAATAAAAAGAAAAGGAAAAATAAGACTTAAAGCTAATATACAAATGACGGTAATGATATGAATGAATAGAGAGTTGACAAACGCCTCATATCCTTCTATTTCATCATGCTAATTGCTAAAGATAGAAATCTGTTTGTAGTTGTTTTCTTGCTGGGAAGTGGAGGAAGTGGCCAGTAGACTGCTACCCACCCCTTACGTTCTTGCATCAACAAATTCTGAATTTAAATATTATACATGGACTTCGATAATTATTTCACGTCAATACTATTATAATAAACGCGTTCATGACCAAATATTTATAGATATTTGATGGGTTTCTTAATATGTATATGAAGTAAGAGCAAATGTTTATTGAATTTACATGAACCTATAACCAATCCTCTATATCCGCCCCCCGCTTACTACGATACACGTTACAAAGTACTTTATTGTAATCATTTTTCATATAAAATAAAAAGTTTATTCACACTCGATGGTTATATCAAATCAATAAATTTAATATTTATAAAAATTACAATTAAAGTGAGAATACAACGTTTGATTATAATTAAATGATGATTTTTTTTTGTACAAATCATTTGTATTGCATCCATTAGTTACAATGAGTACGAATGAATTCTTTCCCTTAAAATATTTTACTGGTCAATAGTCGTTAGCTGCAGATTAAGTTTAAGAACACAATTTATAATGTAATTTCATATAGCAATTCTTTGAAGTAAATTACTGGAGTAATTAACAGAATAGGTAAAGGAGGAAAATTCAGGATATCATGTTTTGGAAAAATTATTGGAATACGAAAAGGAGTTAATGCAATGCTGGCATGTCAATCCAGTCTGAAGCAAAGAAAAGCTGCGTCTTCTGCCTTCTTAGAGGAGTAATAAATAGTATTGACATCTATATTGAACATAAACAAATTTCTACCTTATAAAAATATAATTCAACCAAAAATATATTTATTTTATGTTGGGTACAATATTTGTATGCGAAACTAGGATAACTTAGATATCCTACTAAGATGATTCTGATACAAAACTTATAAAGGTTATGTTCAAAAACTTTTTTGGTAAATCTAAAAGAGAAAGTGAAGGAAGCATAAGTCCAAACTTCACTGAGAAATGGACAGTGATTGTCAATCACACTATCATCGTTAGGGGTCATTAGGGGTGTACAAGAAAACCGATAAACCGCACCAAACCGTTAATCCGAGTCAATCCGGAAAAAAAAACCCGATCATGGGTTGGTTTGATTTGGTTTGGTGTTGGAAAAAATAATCCGACCATAATTGGTTTGGTTTGATTTGGTTTTAACTAAAAAAAGACAAACTGAAACCAAAACCAACCCGATATTACATTTATTCAATTTTTACAAATATTTTATACATATAAATATTTATTTTTAATACAATTCATAAATATTTCTTAAACTTTTTCACAGTTTTATCTTTAAACATATTATTTTAAGTTTAGAATTAACATTCTTGAATGGTCCAATAAATTTTATAGTTCATAAAGGTAGTGACTCAAATAAACTTCACATCAATACTAATGCTAACAAAGAAAATTCAATTCAACACTAGAAATGACAATACCGTTGGATATCTATTTTTTAGTTTTGCATTGTTTATATTGAAAATGCATAACTTAGTTTATCTTTTTCTTTAGTGCTTAGTTGTGTAACTAATATACTTATAGTTGTACTTATTTTAGCATGACTTATATAGTACTTTTAGATTATGTTAATATTTATTATGTCTTATTACTTAGTAATATTTTCTTTATGGATTTTAGTATTTTTGTTATTGAATATTTTAGTACAATGCTATGTCATCTCATATTATTGTATTATTTTCTTGAAAAATACATTATATAGTTGTATCCTTGTAGGATTAGAGAAATATATGGAGCACAAGTTATATATTTGTGGTATGAAGACTTATCGGGAAAAAAACCCGAAAACTCGAAAAAAATTGAAAAACCCGAGATTGAAAAACCCGACTTCGTTGGTTTGGTTTGGTTTATAGATTTAAAAATCCGACACTATTGGTTTGGTTTAGTAATTAAAAAATCCGAACCAACCCGACCTATGTCCACCCCTAATCATCATTATTTGCCGATATCTCCAAACACTCCATTTCTCCCAAATTACCAACAAGGATTAATGCGTTAATAGTAATTATTTTTTCATTTATAATTAAAAGTTTCAGGCTCGAGAAATTGCCTAAATGAGCAAATGTTTTACGATATTCGGTGTGGATTCGAATTTAGTCGAGTTTCAATATAGATATCAGATGCCGATGGGTAATACATTCCACCCACAGTATTTGTCATGTCGAGTACGTCGATTCTTGCAATTTGCCAAATGCCAATCTACATATAAATAATTCTCATGAGCATTCAATGCTTTATGTCCCAACCCCCCTTTAAACCCCACCTCCCACTGCTCCTATCCACCAAAATATACTTGTATATATAAGGAACTTTGATATTGCATTTCTATAATTAGCAAGTCTTTTTCCAATCAAAACCCTAGAAAACAAAAGAAACAAGAACCCAAAAATGATACCACTAATACAAGCCCTCCAATTATCATTTTTAGGACTTTTATTCCTCACATTTTCCCTCCATTTCATCACCACCCACCTTCACCTTTTTCTATATTTTTTCGTATGTGCATTTTTCTCTCTTCTCTACTACTATCATACTCGTCCACATAGGGTTTTCTTGTTAAACTATTCATGTTACAAGCCACCACCACATAGGAAATGTTCTTATCAAATTGGTGAATCATTCCTACTCAAGAATGTAGACTTAGTGCAAGAGTCCATCGATTTCATGCGTAACATTTACCTTAAATCTGGTTTAGGTGATGAAACTTATGGACCACCTTTCATTTTTGAAGAAGAAAAAATGCCTACACTAAATTCTGCAAATCAAGAAGCTCAAGAAGGGATATTTTCTTCCATTGATGATCTTCTAGTTAAAACCCTATTTGATCCACAATCCATTGACATTGTCATTGTTACATGTGGAAGTTTTTCGCCGTCCCCTTCGCTTTCTTCACTCATTGTGAACCATTATAAGCTTAGATCCGACGTGAAAACATATAATTTAAGTGGAATGGGATGTAGTTCTGGGGTTATTTCCATTGACTTTGCTGCTAGGGTTTTACGTGGAGGTCAAAAAGTCCAAAATGCCCTTGTTGTGATCACCGAGAGCATAACACTGAATTGGTATAATGGTGATAATCGTTCAATGCTAGTAACAAATTGTATCTTTCGTGTTGGCTGTGCAGCTGCTATTGTTAGCAATAATCCAAATCTTTTCCACGATGCCAAGATGGAGCTTGTTCATTCTCTTAGAACACACCATGGTGCAGATAATAGTGCATATAAAGCTGCATTTCAGGAGGAAGATGATAAAGGTATTGTTGTATCTATTAATTTTGAATTTTCTACCTCTTTTACGTTTGGTTTCCATCCGGTGTCCGGTAGCAGTATCTGAGTACCGACTAATCCGGATTCACACTATGAATGAAGGCCCATTAAATAGAGAAACGATTCCGAAGAAAAAGTTTTCTATTCTCGAACCCGAGACCTTAATTTAAGGAAGGAGGGTAGGGGTGTATGTGGGCGGGGTTGGTTCGGATTTTTCAATTACCAAACCAAACCAATTGTGTCGGATTTTTAAATCTATAAACCAAATCAAATCAACGAAATCGGGGTTTTCAATCTCGGGTTTTCTCGGGTTTTTCGGGTTTTTTCAGGTTTTCGGGTTTGTTTCCCGATAAGACTTCATAGCACAAATATATAACTTGTGTTCCACATACTTCTCTAATCCTACAAGGATACAACTATATAATGTATTTTTCAAGAAAATAATACAATAATATGAGATGCGTCATAACATTGTACTAAAATATTCAATAACAAAAATACTAAAATCCATAAAGAAAATATTACTAAGTAATAAGCCATAATAAATATTAACATAATCTAAAAGTACTATATAAGTCATGCTTAAATAAGTACAACTATAAGTATATTAGTTACACAACTAAGCACTAAAGAAAAAGATAAACTAAGTTATGCATTTTCAATATAAACAATGCAAAACTAAAAAATAGATATCCACACTATTGTCATTTCTAGTGTTGAATTGAATTTTCTTAGTTAGCATTAGTATTGATGTGAAGTTTATTTGAATTACTACCTTTATGAACTATAAAATTTATTGGACCATTCAAGAATGTTAATTCCAAACTTGAAACAATATGTTTAAAGATAAAACTGTGAAAAAGTTTAAGAAATATTTATGAATTGTATTAAAAATAAATATTTATATGTATAAAATATTTGTAAAAATTGAATAAATGTAATATCGGGTTGGTTTGGTTTCGGTTTGACTTTTTTTAGTTAAAACCAAACCAAACCAATTATGGTCGGGTTATTTTTTCCAACACCAAACCAAGTCAAACCAACCCATGATCGGGTTTTTTTTTCCGGTTTGACTCGGATTACCGGTTTGGTGCGGTTTATTGGTTTTCTTTGAACACCCCTAGAGGAGGGAGCTTATTAATCCATTACGATCCTTGATGGTTTCTGTTTTCTATTTAAGTATATTCTAAAATTATCTAATAGGAGTAAATGAACTTATCATATAGCTTGCAGAATAAATTTTGTGTTTTTTCTAAAAGCATGTATTGTTGGGTTATTTTTTTACATTTTTCATATTTTAAATTTTATACACCAATAGTATAAAAAGTATACACAATTAAGTTATTAAAAAGTAATTATAGATAAATTTCGATGATATCAATTAATAGCCTGATAATAATGATAACTAATATATTATCTCACCTTAAACTACAATGATAGCACAAAAATCGTTGCACTGATACTAGTCATCTAGTAGCTTTTTATTTTCTCCGAAGTCATAAAGTAACTTAAATTCTTCTAGAGTTGTTTTTTTTTTCCTATCTTGGCGATAAGTCTTATCTAAAGATAAGTCTAGAATTATCATTTAGCACCAACAAATATTCGTCATTTGACCAGCGGTTTGAAGAAAGGCAAATGCCCCTGGCTGAAAAATTATATATAGGATAAAAATATATTTTTTTGTTATGAATCCACTTGGCGTAAGAAATAATTCCTTGAAGTTGGCAAAGGGTTCCATAATTGCTAGTTTTGAATTTCTTGTAGAAATTCTGAGCTCTGCCACTACATTTCATGTTATGTAAATCGAGAAAATTCTCTGTCGTAACAAAGTTTTCACAGGGGCGAATTCGGAGTGAAGTATATATTGGTGACGTGAACTCATTAACTTTTTTTCACCTGTCTTAAAAAATTTATTAAATATCTACAAATATTTGACTAAGAATTCAGCTATTATTATATATTCCATCCGTTTTAATTTTTGTGAACCTATTTTGTTTTTGGTGCGTGTCAAAAAGAATGACATCTTTCCTTATTTGGAAACAATTTACCTTTATGTAATGATTTATATCCACACAAAATATTTGTGCCTCATTTAATACTTTAAGTTCAAAAGTCTTCTCTCTTTTCTTAAACTCCGTGCTCAGTCAAATGGGTTCACATAAATTGAAACGGGGGAGTATTAAATTGAGATTGTAATAGGAATTATTCATAAACATCTAATCCTTAATCCGCCTCTACTAGCAATTCAGTATATATTCAAACCTCTATGTAATAATCGTTTTTGTTATAATTTTTTTTTAGATGTCACAATGAAATATTATTATAGTGAACATATATTATAACATAATATATTGTTTCGAGAAAAATATGACTTTTATGATTTTTATATAAAAATATTATTATAAAGAAGTCTTACTGTACTTATTTCTAACAGGTATTACCGGTGTTTCACTTACCAAGGATTTGATAAGAGTTGCAGGGATGAACCTACGTCAACACATCAAAATCCTCGCACCGCACGTCCTTCCAATGACCCAACTAGCAAATTATGCTTACTCAATGATCATGACTATATTATCCCAAGGCAAATCAAAGCCAGTGGTTCCAGACTTCACAAAAGCTTTTGACCACATTTGTATACACACAGGTGGCAAAGCAGTAATAGATCAAGTGGGAAAAGTTTTAAATTTGAGTGATGAAGTGACAGAGCCAGCTAAAATGTGTTTGAACAGATTTGGTAACACGTCCAGTAGCTTAGTATTCTACGAATTGTCTTATTTTGAAGCAAAAGGAAGAGTGAAAAAAGGTGATAAAATGTGGATGATTGCATTTGGGACAGGGTTTAAGGTAGGGAGTTTGGTGTGGAAATGGATTCAAGATTCAAAACAAGATTCTCATAACCCATGGAATGACTGCATAGATAACTATCCATTGAAGGTTTGGTGAAGTTGGCCAATCTATCTTTCTATTTTCACATAATTTTGTGGTGTGAGTGCCAAAGATGCATTGGTCATTACTGCATGAGAGACCAATTGTTTAAACTTAGGAAAGGGAGAACTCCACCATAAGAATCTGCATGTATTATTTTATAGGAAAGCAATAGATCACGTGTTACATAGCTCATTTGTTTCCCAAAAGAAAATTGGTTAAAAAATATATGTAATAGATTGAATTTTATTCCCTCTATATATATATATATGTGTGTTATTCAATCTGTATTGTTGTAAAATCAATAAAAGAATAAACTTTCTAAAAACAGAAAGTTAGTAGAACTAGAACGTCAAAATAAATTCTAAAAACACTATAGGAATAAATAGAGACCACCGAATCCACAATGTGTCCTCAAGAAAATTATTCCCCTCAAGTACCCGAGGTTATGGAATATATCCTCCCAAGATAGAACGATTTAACTCACCAGTGTATTGGTACAAAAAACTCCGGTGAACGGCGAACCACTCAATATCTTAAAACACTCTAGAAGAAGATTTAGTAAGTAAAAATTCTGGGATTGAAGGAATATTTATAGCCAATTTGACACTATTTCTGAAAAGGTTTGTAACCTTTCAGAACAGCCATAGCTCTTGGAACAGGTTTAGCATCATAGTTTTTGGAATAGGTGGGGGGAAATTACGGGAAAAATAAACGAATTTAAAATAATTCGGGAAAAAAACGGACCAGGTCGGGACGCAGGTCATGGGTCATTCCGGATTGAACTTTCATTAATTAATTAATTAATTGAAAAAAATTGTCCAAAAAAATTAATCGATCTTTGACCTAATCCGAATCTGAAGCCGAAGCCGAAGTCAAGTCGAGCGAGCGACGATGACGACGGCGCGAGGCTTGCCTTCTTCTTAACCTCTTTAGAGCTAAAAGATGAGCTTCTCTATATATAAACAAAGATTTTCTTTCCTTCTACCAATGAGGGACAAAGTGCATTAGTAAAGTGAACTAGTTCAAAATTTCACTTTCCTCCATTTTTTTTTCCACCATTTTTCATTCACACCTCTTTTGTTATTAATAACAAAACCCAACAATCCCCCACATGAATGGGAAATGGCTATAAACTTAAAGGAATGCACGTACATGTGTGTGTCTTATATGCAAGAATTAATTGCATCTGGATAAGTAGGTTTCCCTTTGAACTTTTCGTAATGAACTTATATCGGATTTACTCGGTCAATCGGTAGATTTGATATCTTTGAACCTTCGACCTTTGTTGTATAGCTAGATAACATAAGTCACACAATAAATCCTTAACCATCTATGGTTCTCACAGTTGTATTCTTTCAGCCATGAACACCGCCTAGTTTCATGAGTGCTTAGAGAATGGGCCTTTACTTTCATTCCCTTTGAAGCAGCTTACACTTCACACTCATATAGGTAATTCTTAAATGCGTAATCCTACATACACACTATTTAGTCATATCCTTCTAGACTTAACAAATTATTAAAAAGCTTTAAGCTTTATTGACTCATCAAAAAACCTTAATGCTTTACCTCATTTTTTGAGCATTGTCTTCATCACGAGAATGAGTTGAGTTATTTGACAATGTTGAACCGTCGTTCATAACTTTCTTTGATCTCTTTGAACCTAGCTCTTGGGATCTCTAGTCTGCTAGGTAGAGTTACGACCATGATGACTTGTCTTAGACCTTAACCCTATTCTGTTTGATAATCTTTCAACTGCCTCTTGTGAGCACGTGATTTTTGCCCTATATGAATTGATCCCATAATTTCAAGCAAAATAATTTCTTTTCATTGTTATTTTAATTTTGTTAATTTTGTGGCCTTTTCTATTAATTGTTTACATTTGTGTGTGCATTCTAATTCATATAAAAATATAAAAAATATATGCATTGCATTTAGGGTCTAACTTTACACATTTAGAATTAATTAGTAATTAGGAGTTTACAAAAAATACAAAGAGAAAAAAGAAAAATAGTTTACTTTTATTTTTAATTTTTGGAATCTTAGTAATTTTTCTTTTATATTGAATTAGATTGTGCTAATTGTCATATATAGTTCCAATTAATAGGGGTTCATTTAGATTTATTTTAGCTTTAAAATAAAATAAATTAGGAAAAGTTTTGACTTTGCTAAAAGAGAAATGAGAGATTAAACTTGGGGTTGTCTCTTAAATCAAATTCTTCAGGCCTAAAATCCACACCCCTCAAACATGCCGCCCCAGCCCAAACCCATGTCCCCAGACCCGGTCCAACCTCTCCTCCCTCTAAACGACGTCGTTTATCCATGGACAAATCCCAGCCGCCGAGGATCTTTAATCCAACGGCTGAGAAGTGAGGTCTTTTTAAATATTTAACTGTTGTAACGCTTCACCCCCCCCTCCCCCGTTCCATCTCATCTCTCACACCTCAGAGAACCCTCCACCGCCTCCGTCGCATGCCGCCGCCGAAAATCGCCTCACGGCGGCGGTCGGCCACCAAATGCCCCCAAAATCACACCACAGATGCTCCTCCTCCTCCCCTTCCCATATCCACCTTCAATTTCTTTGAAATGTTACCCAAACTGTTCGGATCTTTGAAACCCTAATTTCCCTCTCCGCCTCCGGTGGCGACGCTACCCCAAATGGCCCCAAATTCATCTAGGGCCTCCTTTGATCCCTCTTCCCACTCCCATCACAATTCCATCAAAGACGCCCTCAAACGGTTTAAATCTTGGATCCAGAATATTGAACCCTAGCCTCTGCTTTCCCTGTGCATGCTAAGGTCGTGTGATGCTTGAGTGAGTTCAAACACCCGTTGGTCGACTGTTCTTGTTAAAGAATAGGCGATCAACGGAAGTTCGAATCCACTCTTTGGCTAGGCAGTTTGAATGGGCATTTTCAATATTGAAAAGGGTCGTTCCGGGTGTTTCTCTTTTCTCTTTCTTTGTTTGATTTGGGTTGATGCTTAGTCATAGGTTTTCTTTGCTTTCTTTTAAATTTTAGTTTCATTTCTGATAGGGTTTAGTTTGTTTTGTTAATTGTTTGGAGAATTGAAATGGTGGCGTGTTAGTACTTAGAACTGTTATCTAGTTGTGGCCAGTTAATTCAATTCATGTTCGTTGAGTTTCTCGTTTGGTCTTCATTGTTCCCTCGAGTCTGAATTTTGTTGTTTGCCCTATATGTTAATTATTGGGAACATTTAGGGTCTCGAGTGCACAAAGTAAACTTTAGGGGATCTTAAGGGTCAGTTAGCAGTTGTAATAACTGATGGGGGCAAGGGTAATTCAGGGATTCTAAGTATTGGGGGAATCATTTCTGTTAGGGAAGAAGACTCTAGAATGTGTGGGAAAAACGTGAGTCACTTTTCATACTCTTTTTTTAGGGTATTTGGGTAATTTATTTAAGAAAGTCTTTTGGTACTGCATTGAGCAGCCCCTAGAAGCTTCTAGATTGGGGGGTTTGAATGGCATTTTATAATTCTTAGTGCAGTAACTTGGGCAAGAAGTCAATAGATAAGGGACTTTTAAGCTAAAAAGGGGGACTAAAGTGCAAAATAAAACTTGCAAGGGCTGCCCTAGGTGTTTGCCTATAAAAGGCATCATTTCTTGCCTTAGAAGGCAAGTTGGAAAAAGCTGAAAAATCCCAAAAAATCTCTGCAAGTCTGAAACACCTAAAAATTGGAAATATACCACTCCATTAAAGTTTCTTAGACTGAATTTGTATGTTAGCTATTGACTCGAAATTCCTAGCTCAGTCAAAGATGAAAATGGCTTGTGTATCCTTGGTATTCTGATAGCTGAAGTTCCAGAAGTTCCTAGATTGGTTTTGAGATTGATTTGGTCCATTCAAATCCTTTGTGGCCGTTTATTGGTCCTGCTTCTCTTCCTGGGCATGCTGTGATGCTATTTTGGTCTCCAAATTAGTCATATTGTTGCTGTGTTGCTACTGGCTTGTAATTGTCACACCTCCTTTTTTACACACCTACCCCGAAGGATAAATGTATAAGGGGATTTTTTCCATTTAAAGTGACATTATCCGAATTTAGATTATTTATTTATTTTTAGAGTCGCCACTTGGGATAGGATTGGCTTTTGGTGTCCCAAGTCACCGGTTTAAATTAAATCCCAAATCGAGGAAAACTGTTGACTTCCCAATTGGAGTCTGCGAACTAGAGATTCTGTGTAAGGAATTCTGTTGACCCGGGGGAAGGTGTTAGGCACCTCCGGATCCCGTGGTTCTAGCACGGTCGCTTAAATTATTATAAATGGCTAAAATTTAGATTTTATACATGCTCCAACCTATAGTGCAATTTTAGAATTATTTACCGCTTTTTAATTATTTTTTTTAAGAAAGTGAACGTTGTTTAAAAATGTATTTTTGGATCACGTCACATGAAATGCACCCGGATCCTCGACACATCTTTATCCAACATTTTGGGATTTGGATTTGGATCGCATGAAATGCACACCCGAATTTAGGAAGGTAATTTTATTAAAATCGCGTCTAAAGAGACTAACGTGTTATTATCTTTTTGGGAGGGCCGTAAAATTCGCTAAACGGCCCGTCCCGAATACTAAGTAATTTTTTGAATTAAGTAATTAATGAGGGCCCCGCAATTGTATATTTGATTTGGCGAGGCTCGTCTCATTTTACAATTAGAAGGCCAACCTAAAGAAAACTAAGATTTTCTATTTATTATTTGTCTCTAAAAGGCCAGTTAATTCACATTTATAAATTTGGGCTTCGAATTCAAGTCCGAATTCAAACAAAAGGGAAAAACCTTTTAGTTTGAACCCACTACCTAATTCAAAACCCAATTTTATACTTGCGAATTAATCCCCCATATTCCTAGTATAGTTTTAAAAGATTTTTTAGTTCTAGAATTTTGGGCCTTCAACTTGGCCCTAAACAGGTTTAATCTTGCTAGCACACGAAATACTGCCCAAACATGGATTTGATACAACAAAAATCGGGCCTGCTGTCCAGTCTTGGGTCCTCGCGCAGGTCTAAATGAAATGTGAGCTAGGATTGGACCTGGGACTATGAATCAATAGGTTTGAAGCCCGATTTAATTACAAATAGGCTACCGAGCTTCAACTCTTCACAAGTCTACTGATCGTTGATTTTAGCAACACTCTTAAAATTCACAAAGTTAAACACCATTGAGGACTTTGAACAATATGCTACTAATTATTCAAATTTACCTAATACTCAGAAATTTTATGGGATCAACATGAAAACAGTTAATATGTACATTGTCATTAAAACTAGATTACTGGAGTTAACACTATCATTCATTAAGCCTGAGTTGAGCCTACATATCGATTTTTCAAACTTAGATTCAAGTTCATCACACTTCCTATTTTAACTGTTAAGCTAATATAAGCAATTAACTAAATATATTAAGGCTACTGTTAAACGGGACAGTCATGAACAAATGGTCCACAGTCCGATATAGTCCAAATTTATTACAATGAAGATATCTGGAAATACTACCTATTTCAAAACAGTACTGATTGTGACAGAATAGATTTTATGCACACATTTTTAATACAATAAAAGATGAATATAAAATTAAACATCAATATGAATCTAAATTTGAACATCAATAGACACGGAATGAGCTTTAATCAAAAGAGATCTTTCAAATCAGCATCAGTACAACAGATAGGAGTAGATACCTGGAATATAGATCAAATAAGACAAAGGAAAGTGATCAGTAGCATTCAAATAAGCAAGCAACAGCCCAGAAATGAGTTCCACAACCCAGAAAAAGTTCAAAATCAGACAAAAACCAGAAAATCGACCACTAACAACTCGAATAGACCCAAATGAGCTTGAATCAACTTAGAATAACTCGAGAATACCCAGAATTATCACAACACCTTCAGCAAACTCATATTTCAACCAAAAAAATAGCTTAAACAAATCCAAAACTACAGGAAATAACACTAGCAACCCCCTGAAGTTTCGAACCCAAATGTTGAACTAAAACTGGAGAATCAGCAACTGAAGGAGAGACTAGCTTGAATCATCTAATGGAAGAGTAACCTTTTTTTTTTTTTTTATTAGATTTTCTATTGTTTTTGGTTTTTGGAGTTTGAATTTTGAATTTCAAACTTGGAATCTGAATATTAGAGAGGGAGAGAGAGCTAATAGAGAGAATTTTTGGTAGCTGAAACTTTTAATTTTTAGGGGGTGTCCAAAAACTTTGGGGAATTTTCAGAGATCAAAAACTTGTTAAAGAAGGCATTGGGGTTGCCTTTTAGAGGCAACCAACAGGGCAGAAGGTTCTGGGAGTTTCCACAGATTTTTTTCCTCTTTTAATTTTAGATTTTACCTATTGAACCTTCAATTTCTAACTTGTTTCTCAAGTTACTGCCCTAAGTTTATTAAAATCTACACAAAAGTCCTATTCTAGAAGGCCCTAGGGTGTTCTTTTGGTTATACAATACCTAGGTTACCCTTACCTTGGTTTTGAATTTACCATTCTTAATAAAACTACCATTTTTCATGCCCAAACTATCCCTGAAACCCTTTTGGAATTACTAACCCACCCAAACCCTTTTATTAGAGTAAAAAACTAACTATAATTTTTCCCTATCAGCTATAACCAATCCACAAACCTAATTAAAATGAATAAAACTAAGCTTAAGACTAATAAAAGCATTAACTTAATTACAAAAATCATATATGAGCCAAAATCAGAACAAGATTAAAACTAACAAAAATCAGAAATGAGAAATTCAAAACAATTAAACTAAATTCTATATTATATTTTTTAACTAAAACAGGCATGTAATCAGCACTTAACAAACCCTAATCTGTCAATCAAACTTTAACAAAACGAATTAAAACCTAAATGATCAAACAAACCAACAAGAACCCTAATTTTAACAGATTTAGATCACAACCATATGAGCAAATTATTACTATCATTGGAACAAATAACAGAAAATCCTATCACTTGAGCTAACATTTAAACGTTTAACAAAATCATATCAGGATTAAACTAATATAAGATTCAAAATAGGAATTAAAGTAAAACTAATTTTTATAGTTGAATCAAACATTCATGAGATGAAAATAAGAAGAAGAAAAATAACCAAAATTATATATAGAACATACTTGTAGGACCAGCCTGAACGCCTACTTGAATTAGGGTTCTTCAAACCCTAATTTTAGGGCTCGTGGGATTCTGCCTGGACTTGAAAGTTCCCGCTTGAAATTCAGAATGAGGAAGTGTAGGAAGGCTTGGGGTCTGATTTTGGAACCTTTTGGAAGACTTAGGGTTTTGAGTCAGATTTCAAATCAACATTCGAGCCGTTCGGTTGTTACTCGAGGAAAACTAAAGCTAGATATGGAAGGAGGAATGCGTGAGGAGCCTAGGGTGTAGATTTGGGGTCAATCGAAGCAGGTAAGATTTTGACCGGATTTCGATTCGATATTTGAGACGACTGGTGATGATTTGAGGTACATTGAAGGTAGATTTGGGGAGAGGAGAGTGAGGAGATATCAGGGTGTTCATTTGGGGCCGTTTTGTGGTGGCGCCACCGTGGGTGGCAAAGGCGGCGTTACTGTCTTCAATTATTCGATGGAAAGGGCTGGGATTTGAGCCATGGGATTTTGGGATTTGGAAAGAGGAGAACTTGAGGAAGCTATGGTGTAATTTTCAGGGTGTTTGGACGACTGCCGCCGGCGGCGGCGATTTTCGGCCGGCGGCGATAGGGCGGAGGACGGCGAGAGACGACATGGTACGAGGAAGGTGAAAATGGTCTCTGACTTTGGGAAGGATTTATTACAGTTTTATTTAATATGAGTGATCACTTCCAGGCCGTTGGATTGAGGGTTATGAACGGTTTGGATCAAATGACGCCAAATGGCGTTGTTTTGTTTATTAGGGGGCAGGCCGGGTAGTTTGGTTGGGCTGATGGCGTGGGTTGAGTGTATTTACACTGGTTTGGGCTTGCAAAAATACAAGAAGATGGCCCAATCCTTTCACCTTTTGTATTTTCTTTTGTTTTCTCCCTTTTTATTTTGCTTTCTTTTGTATTTTTGTATATATTTTAATTTTATTAAAAATGTTAAAATAGACTCACAATCAACTTAATACTAAAAATTAGATTTCCTAGTTAATTCCTAAAAAGAAAAATGCAAACTAATACTAGTTTGAACTAATATGCAAAACGGACCATTTTTGTTATTTTCTTTATATTTTATTCTAAAACAAGTTAATACTAACATATGAAATTAAATCCTAAATGCAAAATGCATATTTTTGTATTTTTATATGAATTATCATGCACAAATAAAAAATGCAACCAATTAACACAAAATTCACAAAAATTGTAAAAATAAGGAAAAAGCTTTTGTATGGAATTTTTTGGGAATAGTTCATATATAGGGCAAAAATCACGTGCTCACACTGCCCCTCTTTGCGCGGAAACACGAAGAGTTTTCGTGCAAAGACAAGTGAGCGGAAACGAGCGATTTTTGCCCGTTTTCATTTTCCGTATGAAGCATTTTTTGAAAGAGCTGACCGTACCCTGCTTCAGAGGCTGCCTACATATCCCGGGCTAAACAGGAATCAGGTCAGTGTAGTTCAAGAAGGTTTGGTAGCTGGGACTACCAGGAGCTGTGAATTCCACTGCTGTTGCTGCTGCTACTGCTTGCTGACCTCCTTATTACACCAAAAGGAAAATCAAAGCTAAGCTAGCTATGCCTATCAACTATGAGTTACAAGATTCCTATCTATAATTCTCTTGAAACTTGATCTTGAGTTTTGGCTGATTTTGCTGTGGACTCTGATCTGAATCTTGATGCTCATAAGTTGTAGGTGTTTACTTCTTCATGCAGCATTGGTTCAAGATAGGATCAGCGGAGCTTATGACTTCAATCAGGTTTTGAGCAATCTGCACCCTTACTTGCTTCACGTTTGAATTCATTTCTTTTGTTCTTTTTCTTCTTTTCTTGATTCTGAATTTGAGATTTATTCCGTTGGTCGTCTCGCACCTTGTGCCTTGAGATGAACCTGCTTAAGATACCAAAACAAACGAACGAAATTTTCTGCCCCAGTTTTCACTAGGAAAATTTCATGAGTTAGTTGTGACACATATCTAAGCAATTAAATCAGGATTGTGTATCTTTGTGAATGGATCCAGGTTATGCTGGGAAATGGCCCGGTTATGCCGGAAAAGAGAGAGGGGTCCTCGGGTTATGCCGTTGAGGTCATCGGGTTATGCCGGAAAAGTTCACGGGTTATGTCGGAAAAAGGTCCACGGGTTATGCCGGAAAAGGTCCACGGGTTATGCCGGAAAAGGTCCATGGGTTATGGCGTTGAGGTCATCGGGTTATACCGAAAAAGGTCCATGGGTTATGCCGGAAAAATCATCGGGTTATGCCGGAAAAGGTCCACGGGTTATGTCGGGAAAAGTCATCGGGTTATGCCGGAAAAGGTCCACGGGTTATGCCGAAAAAGGTCTAGGGGTTATGTCGAAAAAGGTCCAGGGGTTATGCCGGGAAAAGTCATCGGGTTATGCCGGAAAAGGTCCACGGGTTATGCCGAAAAAGGTCCACGGGTTATGCCGGGAAAAATTATCGGGTTATGCCGGAAAAGGTCTACGGGTTATGCAGGGAAAAGTCATCGGCTTATGCCGGAAAAGGTCCACGGGTTATGCCGGGAAAAATCATCGGGTTATGCCGGAAAAGGTCCACGGGTTATGCCGGAAAAGGTCCACGGGTTATGCTGGGAAAATCATCGGGTTATGCCGGAAAAGGTCCACGGGTTATGTCGGGAAAAGTTATCGGGTTATGCCGGAAAAGGTCCACGGGTTATGCCGGAAAAAGTCATCGGGTTATGCCGGAAAAGGTCCACGGGTTATGCCGGAAAAGGTCCACAGGTTATGCCGGGAAAAGTCATCGGGTTATGCCGGGAAAAAGCATCGGGTTATGCTGGAAAAGGTCCACGGGTTATGCCAGGAAAAATCATCGGGTTATGCCGGAAAAGGTCCACGGGTTATGCCGGAAAAATCATCGGGTTGTGCCGGAAAATGTCCACGGGTTATGCCGGGATAAAAGAAAATAATACTTGGGTTATGCCGGAAAAGGTCCACGGGTTATGCCGGGAAAAGTCATCGGGTTATGCCGGAAATGGTCCACGGGTTATGCCGGGAAAATTCATCGGGTTATGCCGGAAAAGGTCCACGGGTTATGCCGGGAAAAGTCATCGGGTTATGCCGGAAAAGGTCCACGGGTTATGCCGGGAAAAATCATCGTGTTATGCCGGAAAAGGTCCACGGGTTATGCCGGGAAAAGTCATCGGGTTATGTCGGAAAAGGTCCACGGGTTATGCCGGGAAAAATCATCGGGTTATGCCGGAAAAGGTCCACGGGTTATGCCGGGAAAATTCATCGGGTTATGCCGGAAAAGGTCCACGGGTTATGCCGGGAAAAATCATTGGGTTATGCCAGAAAAGTCCACGGCTTATGCCGGGAAAGGTCCACGGGTTATGCCGGGAAAATCATCGGGTTATGCCGGAAAAAGTCCACGGATTATGTCAGGAAAAGTCATCGTGTTATGCCGGAAAAGGTCCACGGGTTATGCCGGAAAAAGTCATCGGATTATGCCGGAAAAGGTCCACGGGTTATGCCGGAAAAAGTCATCGGGTTATGCCGGAAAAGGTCCACGGGTTATGCCGGAAAAAGTCATCAGGTTATGTCGGAAAAGATCCACGGGTTATGCCGGAAAAAATCATCGGGTTATGCCGGAAAAGGTCCACGGGTTATGCCGGGATAAAAGAAAATGGTCCTTGGGATATGCAGGGAGGTCCACGGGTTATGCCGGGATTTGGAAAGCAAGAGCTCCTTGCTACCATGATTTGTTTTTCTTTTGGTCTTTTCATTTTCATTTCTTTCGTTTGTTTTTTTTTCCTTTTTATTTAGCAAAATGCATGAAAGAATTTCGGGAAACTTCCCTTTCTGTTGCTTTCCTGCTGCAAAGTTCTTTCAGCGCTTACGCATTTATTTCTTTTTGGGTTGCACCTGCTTCTTGCACAGTTGCTCTGAATAAGACCTATTTTCGACAAAGAACAATTTATTAGTTTGAAACGGTGGTTGGTTTTGTGGCCTTGATCATCCTGATTGCTTGATCCCGACCCCCTTTCCGTTGAGAACTTTGCTTGCTTGTTGGCCTTGAGGGTGAATCTCTTTTCAAACCGACCGGGTTCAACTCTCAGGGTTTCATTATGACTCGGCCGTGTGGTTTCTGGCCATTTCACTTTATTCTGCCTTTTCCTTTGATTTTTTTTTTCAATGTTTTTTCTTCGAAAGCATCAACCACTATGGTCAGTCGGGATTGGCCTGACGCACTCGCTGAGGTTGGGCATTTTCTTCGACTCTGACCAGGCGGGGCCTGATAGAACCAATCCTGCCATCTTTCTTTGTAGTAATTTTGAAATTAGTGTTAAACCGAAAGGGATTCAAGGAAGAAATATACAAAAAGCAAGCGAATGAGTTTAAAGAGAAGCATCCCTTTCGGGGGAAAAGAAGGACTTATCTGGGGTGTGCATGCTGGCTTCAAATGAACATGACATGCTTCTTGGAGTGGACGCCCGACCCACACAAACTTTCCAGCTTCTCGTGAACCCATTGATCCGCATTTCAAAACCAGGGAACCTTTCCAGGACTCTTTTAGTGATGAGATGTCTTCTTTTCGGTTGACAGCGCCCTTTGCGGGTTTTCGCCAATCGACCTCTTTCATATCTCTTCTCACCATCGCCCGATAGTGCTCTTTGGGAGTTTTCACTAAGCGGACTCTCTCATTTTGAGTTTTCTCTACTCACCATCGCCTTATGGTGCCCGAAGGTTTTCACCGATAAGACTCTCTCATTTTATTTCTCACCATTTGAATTGTATCTGATTCCAACAATGACGTTTTCCACTCCCCTGCCTTTGCCAATTGATCGGAAGGACTTGGACAAGGTCTTTGGGGTAAAAAGGATTTTGGGCGGAACTACAACTTTGGAACCATTTCGGCGGTCTCGTGGCCGAACCATTATAT